>JAQMCX010000046.1:367184-384952 GCA_029814765.1 Acanthurus leucopareius
TATATCAGGCCTGGACAAAGACGAGAAGATAAATATTGCTCCAAACCCCACTGACTAAGATTAACTTTAATGAAGATAAGAGATAGATGAGCAGTTAACTCTAGAGGCAAATAAAGGAGGTTGACAAGACAGGAACTAAACAAGACATTGCTGTTGAGAAAAACTGATGTTAACATATTTTACTGTTGAAAATTCATATTCAAATTGTTATTTTTTGAAAAACTTTATAAGAATATTAGGATAATCAGTGCATAAATAACCTAGAGAAGTCAGAGGACAACTACTTTGTGATGATAACTCCGACAAGATACGCAACAGGTAGACTAAAGGTGGACTAAAGTTTCTTGAGGAATGAATCTATGAAAAAAAACAAAGATTTTTAAAACAAAACAGGGCATAAAAAAGTCGCTCTGAGTTGCTTGCAGTGAGAGAAGTGAATGGAGGCGGGATCAATGTCGAACAAAAGAAATGCTCGATCAATTACCGAGGAAGCGATCTGCTGAGCACTTCTCCAACCGTGCTGTCAAAATAACGCAGGTAAAGCATCCATCTTCTTTTATCAGTTTATTCCTAGTTAAAGGAGTGCACCAAGTCCTTAAAATATCCCTCTACACCACAACTCACTTCATGCAATCCTTTTGGAGAAGAAAAAAAAAACAAAGCACAGCTTTATTCCTAGAGGAATACAAAGAGGTGCAAAACCATACAGTCAGATACTTACAATTCACAATTGAGAATAACAGGAAATATGAGGATAAACGACAAGTGCCATCTGCTTAAAATCATCAAACAAACAATAAAGCTGTCGGTCGCAAGTTGTCAGAGACACAAATGTGGTTTTCACAATATTGCAGCACTGAAACGAGCTGTGCATGTTACCGCAACTTTATGAATGGAGAAAAATGCAACATCAGCTCCTGCTTAGCCTACTGAACACAAGCAAAAATCCCAGATGGGAAAATAGTTTTTTTTTTACTTATTCCACTTTACTTGCCAGGAAAACTTATCCCAAAGAATGAGAAGTCAAACAGAGCGAGCAATCAAACTGTAAAACGTGACTAGCCTGTCCGGGTTTTTTTCCATGCAGTTTCTCAAAAAAGCCGGTTTAAAAAAAAAAAAAAAGTGCAACTTCCGACTTTCAGCCGGTTAGGAACTAAATTAATCCACCTTTCTGCATTCTTATCTTGGGATTTGACTCCTATCTATCTGACAAACGTGCATAAGCAGATAATCCCCCCGTGAAACAACGGGACTTCTGAAACAATAGTCACAATCAAAGCCATTGATAACTTGATTGTACTGCAGTCAAGAGCTGGCTAATGCACACAGTACCTTGCAACAATTGGAGTGCCTTGGCGTCGAGGTTCACAGAGTCGGAATTTGAGACAGGATAAGTGCCCCCTGAATGCAATATTGAACTATAGCCTTGTGAGAAAAAGAGAAAAGTTAGGGAAATGCCCTGTTTGGTGGAGGGGAGGGGACACAGAGTGAGGCAGAGACAGAGGGAGAGAGGGGGTAGTAACGGACTGCAGGACAAACCCACATTCCTCAAGACTCCTTGAGTTGTTATAACAGGGGCCAAGCGGCTAAACCTTCACACTGAGACCAACACGGACTCACTATCATCACTCTGCAACAAAACACTCCTTCCGGCTACCTCAGCGATGGAGGAGATAAGAGTCTAAATGACCTCTGATGACTGATAAGCAGCATTTGCATTAACAATAACAAGCTGATCCGAGCCAAGGATGACTTATCAATAGGATAGCTGATATTATCCCCCCCCCCCCCAACAGGTGAAGAGGTCATGATGGTTCATGTTTATGGTTACAGACAGAAGTGAAAGTATTGAATCGAGTGTGATTAGCTGCGGTATTGTGTGGTTATTAAGCAGAAATGACATTTTTATTATTTTTTTTTATTGAAGATCTCAGTCAGTTTATAAATGAAGTTAACAGCAAAGCACAAAGAGCACGCAGTGTGTCAATTTTACGCCTGCTATTCAAATAGTCCTGCTATTTACTGCCCCAGCCGACTGGTGCTCGTGATTGACACATCCTTGTGCTTTGTTGCCACAAGTGCTGATAGGAAGTTAACATTGAGAGAGGGGCCATCTGGGTGGTATATTGGTGAGGACAGCTGAGCGCATCTCAAATGTTTCTACCTACTGTGCTGACTTCACCACTCTCAACAAAAGTGGTTCACTGTAGCTCCACAAAAGACACTTTTTTGGCTCGAATAAACTGTGAAGACATTAGTAGAGAAGCCTGTTCTCACTTTAGCTTTATTGTTACAGTTCGTAACTTAGTTTAACCAATCAATTAAAGGTCATAGGCACTCATATGCATTTTAATTGTAATATGACAATAGTCTTAATCCAACCGTAACCGTAGTGGTGTTACAACAAATTCAGTGAGACGTCTGTTGACAAATTTGCACTACTTTCCTTAAAGAAGTTTAGTGTTTTTTTTCTCAGGACATAAATACTTCTGCTTTTGTGGGAATTGATGAGATACAGTGAGGAGAAACATCTGAAAACCAGCAGAATAAAGGTTCAAGACCTTGACTTGGCAACATCGTCTCCCACTGAAGTGTCAAACATCTCCTCTTCTGTGACTAAAACCGGGAAAAATTGGATTTCAACAGAATTCCTTCATTACCAAAGACGTTTTTATGCTACTTTATGATCCCACAAATATTTCCATTTCTAATCTTCTCTGTATATCAAATACGACAATAAGAAAAAAAACTTTCAAACTCTGGTGGACTTTCCACAAAGTTCATCACTGATATTGCTCAAGGTGATACAAGTTGCTTAGTGTCTTTAGAGTGCAACGGTTGAACAGTTTTCATTACATACATGTTACAGTTACTTTGGTGAAACGCCTGTTTTAACTTAACCCTCAGAAAAAGAACAATTTGATAGCAAAAGCAACCACTAATGATTCTTCCAGCAGAGACAAAGAAGCATTTGAGGCTTCAAGTGGATTTTTAGGTAATGATGAACACCTTTAAGTCCTCGAAGGACCTCTGAAGAACCGCTGCTTATCAGAGTGGAGACCTTGTTGGACACAGAAAACCTCTTTGGGGGACAACAGTCGGTCAGTGTTTGCAGGGGACAGCAACGCTCAAGCCATCTCCTCTGTGTGCACAGAGGTTTCGTAAGGGTCATAAATACTTTTTTACACAATGGGGTATTATGTGGACCTGAAGGCTACCTGGCAATACTCCTATTTATTTTCCCCAACATCCTCTGGTGAGCCTTAAGATGTTTTGTTGTAATGTCTTCAGCCAGTTTTCAAGACAAAGATTAACAAAGTTGGGTAATTACAACCATGTGCATATGCTTTTTGTCTCTGCAGGACTTGGCGTGATCTATATTTACCAGACCGAATGTGGGGGAGCTGTGATTTGGAACAAAGCTTTCTTGAGGAGAGACGATAAAAAAATCATGTTCAATTATCACGGAATATTTAAATTTAACTCAGAAACAGTTCCAAGTTGTTTTAATTAATGAACGAGTCTTCATCCTTGTTGCAAACACGTGATTTAAGAGCGAAGCTAACAGGGAATTTCCCGTTAAATCTTTGCTTAAGTGTGTGTGTCAGTCTTCCTGACACTGACGTTCCCGTTTCCAAGCACATCGAAATGAAACCCACGGCACGTTCGTACCCCCTCACACTTCTCCCTGTTAAACATGACTATTCAATCTAATGGGGAACAGGCTGCGTGCTGTAGGACCAGCCTTCAACATGATGATTTGTAGTGTGCTGCAGAAGCTCCGAGGGAGTCTTACAGTCTCACACTGACACCACGAAAGACTAGGATAGATGGGAACAAAGAATTAAACCCTTCAGGAGATTCAGAGAGCTCATTTATGTGTGTGTGTGTATGTGTTTTTCCTCCCTCTTTCTCTCCCAGCAGTCCTTCCCTCTCTCCCTTCTAAACAGAACCACATTTCGCCAGGCAGTGATCTGGCTACAGTGAAAACACACCACTGTCTGTGTGTATTGTACTTTCAGAGCCCGGGGAGATACTTTTACTAGCCCTCCCCCTCCCCTTATTGCTCCCCACTCACTTGTCTCCATCTCTTTCTTTCCAGCATGCACATTTGTATACATGTATGTAAACTTTCACACACACGCAGACATACCATACGTCGCCCTAAGGTAAATACTTGTGGCTTGAGGAGCGGGCTGCCCAAACGACCGATGAGCAGTGCCGGCTTGCGATGTGACTGATTTTTGCTGATCATGGTCATCAAAGTAGAAGTGAAGAAATTTTTGTTTGTGCCCTGGACTCATGTTTGGAGGTTTGGCTGCAGATGCGCTCACCAGTGCAAACATGAACATGTGCTTTTGAGATTAGAAGTTGTCTTGTCAAGATTAATGTTTGTTATTCCATGAAAGAAAAATGGTCCTGGTGAGACTTGCGGTTTCGCTTCGCAAGTGACTGCTTATGCTCACGTTGATAAAAGCGAGCTATTTGTTTTAAATGGACCAGACTGCGTTATTATTGCGTGTCGCCTCGCCCAGCGGGAGCAGGACTGCGGGGGCTCGGTCATCGCTGTGGTCATCGCTGTGGTCATCGGTGTGGCGCTGAGCTCGGGGTCCCTCTTGTGTAGCTGGCATGGTGTGAAAGATGACGAGCCAACGCAGAAAACAGAGGAAGATTGTGTTGTCCTCACATAAACAAACAAACTCTCACTTAAACACACACAAACACAAGACCGGCCTCACTTTTAAATCACAGCCCCAGTTCAGATTCCACGCCGTATGTCGGCTTTGATTATCAGCGTCGTTCATTAACGGGCGACTCTGTTGAGATTCGACTGTACCTCTTTGTCTTTGCATGAGAGTGCATGTAAACTAAGATGTTGTGTACCTTTGTCTGCACTAATTCTTGTGTATTTGTTGAATTCTTGAAGCGATGCCTGACCTCTCCGAGCGCTGAAAGAAAGAACCGCACGAGACCACTAGAGCCTGATGGGGTCTTTCAGACCGTCTCTAGTTCAGCCAGGAGAGCCGTCACCGAGCCAAATCACTTCCATGACAGCCTCTCTGCAGGGAGAGATTCATGGCCAGAATTAGTCATACTGTACTGCTGGCCACGGGGGTGAACCGGTACGTTTGTAGGTCATCGCAGGCAGGATGTGTGCCAGTGGAGTGTATTTTAAAGGGGTCCAGTTTGTTTCCATTAGTAGTTTTTTTAAATATATAAAGCTATGTTTATAGCTCTGGTTCTCCCAAAGGAGGCTACAAACATGAAGTACATGCACACAACACTACGATCTCCATAACTGTGTAAATATAATAAAGCTAAAGGTCATTATTCAATAAGTATAGATGTTCCCAGAAGCTAATAAAGACAGAAAAGCAAGTTAAAAGTTTTTTTTCACATAAGGTTGACTATTCCAACAAAAGATGTGAAATGACATGAATACACAGAATAATCATGTTTTATGTGATTGAAAGTGCAGCAGCTATAAAATGTCTTGGCTTAGGTCTGATGCACAATGTATATCATGTTAATTTTTTGGAAAATCAAGCAGGTGCTGAAGCCGGATAGACACCAAGTTACACAGCAAGCAGACAGTGCTAGCTCATAGCTAAAAAACAGCTACCAAAAGAAGATATAATGACGTGTAAAAGAGAAGAATGCAAGTTTGAGTATGGACAATCTGAATCTATGCAATTAAACAAAAGGAAATCAGAGAAAAAAAGGGGGATTTTTTGAGGATTGCATTTTATTCTTTGTATGCAAGTCAAAGGGTGCAATAATAGGATTGGCTGTCGCCCCAAAGTCCTCAGATGTACTCTCCTGACGGTCACAGTTCTTATTTTCCACAGTGAATTTTTTCACTCCGTCTCTATAGCTCATAGCATGTTTTGGCAGAGAGCAAACTATAAAGCTCATGGGAGCACGGAGGTGTGTGTGGGAAGGTGGGGATGTGGGATTAAAGGTCGGTCTCGCGGTGTCATCATGGTCTTGGGGTTTGTGGTCGAAGTGTGACTGAATGTAGAGATGATCCCAGTTGGGAATCTTGTGGTCTGCTAGTGGTTTTTTTCCTGGATGGATGAAAATATGATCGCTTCACCACACACCTAAAGACACATGAAAACACATATACACAAACACACGCAAGCTTACATGGAATGGAAAACCACAAGCGCTGGAAGAGAGGCCAATAGATAGATAGATAGATAGATAGATAGATAGATAGATAGATAGATAGATAGATAGATAGATAGATAGATAGATAGATTCTCCTCTTCCTTATCTCACGCTCGTCTCCTCCCAACCTCTTCTTCCATCTTTCTTTCTATTATTTACAGGCATGTCTCGCCTCACCTTACCCATCGCTCTCCTTGGCTCTGTAAAACCTGGCCTTGTGCAGCTGTGCTGCCCCGGTGATGCAGTGGGAGAGGAATGCAGAACTTCAAAGTATAACACGAGCAGAGACAAAGAATGGCAGTGTTTAAGGGGGGATGAGAATATGTGATCTCATAAAACAGCACACAAACACATTGGTCCGTTTATGCGAGGTTAGACTACAGAGGATGATGAGGAGGAGGAAAGACCTTCCTCACATGTCCCCTGCCTGCTTTGTGGGAACCAGAAGAGGAAGAGGCGGGTATACACGTGATGTTGTTCCCCTGTGACAGAGCACACTGTAACTCTGCACAGCTCGTTTGTCCACGCTTAAATGACTGTTAAAACATACAGTGGGGAGAGGGGATGGAAAGAGGTTGATGTGTATGATATGTCTTAGGTTTAAGTGGGCCACGGAGTGAGAATTCCTGGATAACAGTTTTGAAATTCCATAAAGCTTGTAACTGCGAAAGAGAGACGTTGGGGCCCCTGAAAAAGAACAAAATGAAAAGAGAAAAGAGGCAAAGAGAGAAATGTTGCAAGATTCCAAGAGAGCGGAAAGAATCCTCTGACTGCTTGCTAACGGTTTGAGGGGCTAATGGTTTTCAGATGTGTGCGACGTCTTTTGTATTTTCAAAGGAGCATAAAACATTCCCTCTCAGAGGAATCCAAACAACGGCTGGAATTTACAGACCGAAAACTCACAACAGAGGTTAGAATGAAAACTTTATCTCATGTTTGCTTGTGTTACAAATATTCTGTGTTTCACATCCACAGACAGGTCCTGTAATTTTTTTTAAATTAAAGGTTTCACTTTTGGGATCCATACTTTTTCTAATGTTGATGTTTTTTGGAATGGGGTAATGTGTGCAAGGAGCTAGGCGGGGGTGGTGTTCTCCTTATTTCCTGTTCAAACTTTTGGGGAGCTGGGACTTGGACGAGGTGAGGTCATTTCTTGCTCCAACTGTAAAGTTGAATGCAGGAGTGTGTGTGTGTGTGTGTGTGTGTGTGTGTGTGTGTGTGTGTCTGTGTATGAGTGTGTCCATTCTCAGTCACGTGCACATTATGGCTGCTGTATAACAGACCAGAGACTACATTTGACCATTTTAATTAATAACATATTGTTAAAAAAAAAGACATAATATATTTTAATAATCTGCAGAACATCAGCTTGGAGCAGAACTTTCACATTTTGGGTCACCAGCTTCCTGCGCATACTGTCTTCTTTAAATTAAGAAGGTCAATGCTACTCTCAGCACACAGGTAGCCTAGCTTAGCTTAGCTTAGCAGAAACAGGGGAAATAGCCAGTCTTCTTCTGTATGAAGGTAACAAATCAATAAGCATTTTTATTTTAAAGTGCATTATTTTAAATTCCAAGGATCACTGTGTTATGTATTTCCTCTTTTTTAAGTTACTTTCTTACGTATTTTGTAATCACATGACCTTTCAGGTGACACGTTCAGTCAGGTAGTTGTCAGGTGTGTCTCTTATTTTCATGTCAGTTAAATGACTTTCATCCAAAACTATATATAGGAATAAGCTCTGAAACTTTGAATAAAATGCATTTACCAAAACCTCCCAAAATTAAGTCAGTTATTCACTAAATAACAAAAACGTCACATCGTATTCACTTAATCCAAAAACCAAACATGGAAACTGATTATTTACAATTTAACATGCTGAACTATTTCTTGGCTTGGACCAGTGACCTCCTGGAGTCTCTTCTTATCGTCAGGCAACTGAGAAATTAGCTCACCTTGTCCAAGTCACGGCCCTTCCCCCCAGCCCTCTCGGGGACTATTTCCTGCTCTGCGTGGGAGTTTCAAGTCTCGAGGGTCCCATAGAAGAGTGCATTGAAGTGTCTTTGCACTTCTCTTTGACAGAGATGAGACGGGTTAACCAGATGTAAATTTAACCATCCTCAGTCTTTTCTCTTGAAACCTAAAAGATACAGTTTGAAAATACTTCAGATGAAGCTTGAATCTCAGCTTTGCATCGCTTTGTGAGGCTTGCTCTTCAGAGCACCATGGGCTTATGGGCTCTTTTTTTGCCCTTTGTCGCCTTTGGGGGGAATAACATGCACTACATCTGCAGTTCGCACCAACCGCGGCTACCAGCGGTTATTTTCCATTCTGCAGCCTCAGGGGGAAATAATAAGCTCATTAAAGCTTAGCAGACCACAATGAGGTGAAAAAGCACCACTCTGGAGAATGTAGTTCAGACGGGCGATGCAAAGGTGAAATTTTTGCTTATCATGAGAGGTGTTTTCACCAAAAACTTGAAAAGGAAAAGGAAAGAACACCACTTTAACCTTATTCTTAATTAACTGACACATATAAGAATGGTATAAATCTTTTTGTCTTATTCTCCACCAGAGAGCAGTTAAGCTCACTTTCTAAAATGTTGAGCTTTTCCTTTAAAACAGATACAAACTTAAAGTGGGTCAGATGGATGAACAGTCACTGAAGGACAAGTTAAGGTATGAGGAGGTGGAAATGTATTTATACATGTTTAAATACCTGTTCCTGTAAAATGTGACTGCGGGATCCCATCAGAACATTGTGCAACCTACTTTACTGTAATTCTACTCCATGACTAACTTCAACTCACATATATTTTTGTGCCACTTCTAATAAAACAATCCAAGTATTTTCCCCGGACCCTGCCTCGACGGTGGGTTTCAGGCAGTCCATGCTGCGTTTACTGAGCTGCGGTTCTCCAAAATGACTTATGCCACCAGGTCATAAAGGAAAAAGGTGAAAAATTAGGCCTAATCCTCCTTCCCCCGTCACTGATTTTGCTTGACAATCAATCAAACAGAACCTGAGTTCTGAATCTGAGTAACAGCTTTGATATCTCCTTCCTCCTCTCCTCTTACAATTTTTTCACTCTAGTGTGCCATAAACTTGTCATCTCCATTTCACTACAGCTGTAATTTGCCCAAAGCTGAATTACATGCAGTGCATGTACCTGTATGGAGTGAAATTTACTGTAGTCTAATGTTTTAAAAGACTTAAATTTATGTTAGAATTGAAAAAGTTAGGATTTGCTCATGTAGGACTCCGTATCCACGAGGCTTAGGAGTAACAGGGTTACATTTTCAGTCCAGGAATATGTTCTTTCTCTGGGATCTGTGATCTAGTATTGGATCTTTTCTTTGGAATTGTTATCCTTTCTCTTGAACACCAGCTCCTCACTGGTGCACAGGTAAACCCAACCATTCCTTGGAACTCAGGTCCAAGAACACAGCAGTACATACTCATGCAGATAAGGGCAAGCATTTCTTATATGAGCAGCAGTGGTGGATACTTTGGAACAAAAAGAAGGTTGGTTAATGAAAGAAACAGACAAACCAACATAGTGTAGTAATGCAAGCCAATATAAGATCATGCAACCTGAAGTACACATGAAGAATCACTTTGATTTAGATTAATCAGAAAACCAAGTGATGTCAGACAGTCAGCGATGACAGTGCTAAAGCCATCAACTTCTGACACCTACGAGTTCAAATCCTTAAAAACTAAAAATATATTCAATAAATGCATGCATGCATCAATGTGTTCACCAAGTTACAAGCATGAGTTAAACTTTGTTAGCTAATACATTTTTTTTCCTATGTACTTTAGCTGACCATCTGCAGAACAGGCAAAGAGCCAGGAAATCTGACCGTCAAAGCTGAAGGACTGGTCATAATGTGATTTTCTGCAAGAGGTTTGATCTATGTTCTTAATTTTTGTGTCATTTCAACCCACTGAGCCAGTTAATAATACACAGTTGTGAGTGTTTGTACATTAGCTTGTATACTCGTAGGTGCAGAGGTGTGTTTGTGCACATACCTTATAGAAGCACAAGTGTGTGTCCTTATGTTGTCAGTGTGTGGGGTTGAAAAAGCCACAAAAAGTGTTTTATGAGTGTGGAACTCTTGTAAAGCAGGTGTACTCGGGACAAATGGGAGAACAGAACGCCTAGCTAGCAGTCAACCTGCTGCCTGCTCTGCTCTGCTCTCTGCTGCCGCTGCTGAACTGCGATCATTAGAGGTTTGAACAACAGATGCTGAGATACATCTTCTTAACCTACCTGCCCATCAGCATTCCTTCCACCTTTCATCCATCCTTCTAGTCCTTCCTGCGCTGTCTCACGCTCACCTCTTGTTCGGCCGCAGCTGTTTTCACGGGGAATCACAGAGGCCAAGGCGAAAGCAGAGGAAGGGCACAGCTGTAACGTAAGTGGGTGTGTAGAAAGAGACCACAAAAGCAACAGAGAGAGAGAGAGAGAGACTGATAAATATATGTAAAGATTCTTGGAAGAAACCGTCACGTTTTGCTGCAATAAAGCAAAACATAGACTGTATAAGTTCCAATAAAATAAATCAAGAAAATGCCTCTCTGATCCTTTCTATGGGAAACTGAAGTCGTGTCCCTCTATCAACACAAACAGATCCTGTTGTCCTCTGTGTCTCTCTGTGCCACATTTGTTTAGGGTCAAACCTCTACTGCTGCAAGACACGCATGTGCTCCGAGGTCTATTAAAGCTGCGTATCAATGGACCACCCAAGAGTTTTACACAAACCTAAAAGAGAGGAGGAAGGTGGGGGGGAAGCGGTTTAGTCTTGAAACTGAACAGAGACAAGGAGGCATACTGACGAGGAGGAAGATCTGAGGAGATGATGAGTCAATTTTTACGCTCCGAACCGCTAAGATATACAAATGGTCCCGTGCTTGTATCACACACACACACAGACACAAACCACAGACAACACAAGGCTGCGTTGTCACTAACACAGTGGCTTTTCTGCAGGTCTGATTGGGTTAAAGGCATCATGCGACAGGACACGTTTCCACATCAAGAGACTGTGACCTGATTCTGTTTCTCCTTCACTCCTTCGCTCCTAATTTTTTTTGTTCCCATTTATCCAAATTAGTCAGTTTGGATTAGCGATCTTGTCGCTCTGAAGGAAAAAAATGCATTTATTTACAGACTTGTTTATTCAAACCTCTTGTCTGTTTTCTTGTCGCTCTCAAACTCAGGAGTTTCCTCCACATGGTCAAGGCATGGGGCCGCCTCATTAAGAGCTCGGTTGAGTTCAAGGTTTCTTCCTGTTAAAAGAGGTTTTCTGTCACCGAGTGGTTGCTAATGGGTGAACTTTTAGGTCTTTGTAAATTAGAGTTTGGTCTAGACCTGCTCTAAATAAAACCTTTAATGAGAAATCTTATGCTGTTATTTGGCTTTACTTAACTTGTTTGTTTGCGGTCAGATTGTCAGAAGTGTTGCCTCTCTTGAAAAAAAGAGTTTTGTTAGTTACACTGTGCTTAAAAACTATACTTTAAAGGAATAGTCCAAATTTTGAAATTGACATAATTATTTTCCTAATGAGTTTGGTGAGAAAATCCAGACAATTTAACACTGACTACAGTTGATCTGCTAAACTTAGCATAAGAATGGCTAGTACGACTCTGTTCAGAGGTTTAAAAACCACTATCACCTCTAAAGCTCATTAAATTTCAAGTATCTGGTTTATCTCATTCATACAAAAAACAGAAGGGTAAAAATCACAAGTTGTCATTTTACATTTGTTTTTTGATGGGCATGCAAGAGATGGTTGCGGTTTCTTAAATTTAAAGCTGCATGAATGTTGACCTTTTCCTTTAAGAATGCATTTTGTTTGTCAAAAGATATCCAACACGTTTAAGCATTTCTTTCTGTTTTATACAGCCTTTAAGATGACACGTCCATTGCCAGGTGCCAGCGCTGGTGTAAAATATGCTCTAAATTTGGATTCGCAGCTCTGTGAAAACCTGCTTTCCATTTTCAGGCTATAGGATTTAGAATAATTTATTCAACAGCTGGATTTCTGCTGGTAAAACTTAATTATTCTGCCAAGTATTTTAAAGATTTTGCATGTGTGCAGATAGGGAAAGTGCGTTACCCGAAAGGAATGCATTATAGCATTTCCTTTGGCAACAATCAATCATAAAGAAGAACACAAAAGCCAATGATGATGTCAGATGTATTTATGGAGGGGTTGATAAACACAACACACACTGCACATGTGGATGCATTTCCTGCCTGACCTGATTACTCAGTGATTTGTATTTTTATGTGCATGATTCTGTTTCACTCGTTCACTCAGTCAAAACCAGAAGTCCCCATAACGCTCGCTCTTCAACATGTGTTTGCTTGGCAGTGGCAAGTGCGATCCTGCTCAGCTTGTCTGTGGCTGCTTGTCACCCCACTGCTGCTCCCACAAGAGGGGGCTTTGAAGTGTCGAAGGCCCCCCACATGGAGAAAGCAGCACTGTTGTAGGTGTACAAGCAGACAGAGGCTTGAGGGGGTGGGGAGGTGGTGGGGGGGTTTTGTCAGGATGAAAGGTGGTGCTGTAGCAGTCCAGCTGTTTGCTCTGCCAGCCCAACAAAAAAAAAAAGGGCACGGGATCTGGAAGAGTCAATATTTGTTACTTAGCGTGTCTGGTTGAGTCGGCCGTAGACTCAGTGAACTCTCCAAAGAGATGAGAGCCGAGATTCCAGCTCATCATTTTTGTGGTTCGTCAAAATTCTTCCTTCCAAAGCTGTGAAAAACACTTATAATGGAGAGTGAACTCAGCCATCAATTTTCCCGACACTTCCTGTAATGTTACTTGGAAGTGAAAAGAGCTGAGATGTAACTGTGGAGGTGTGTGGTCTCTTCGAGGAAGTGTGTGTAATCTTTTCTACAACATGGTCTCTCGCATCTGGTACCAGTTGAAGGCTGGTGGTTTGAATGTGCTCTGCGTAGTTTGAAAGTCTCCACCGCATCAGTGCACTGTTCGACTTGATTAGCATACTTAACTTGATTTTGAGTCACCAAATAGAATAAAGACTCCACATGTGGGCATGGCACAGATATTCTAGACCTACACATTAAACGGTGAATGCCAGCGCACATTTGATTCTTGCAGTTAGATTTGTCGACTCAGAGAGAAACAGCTAAGTGTGAGAAAGAATATCACTAGTTTAAGCCTTTTTCCTGATTTCCTGTGCCTTCACATGAGCGCACACCCATCGTACTCGGTCCTGTTTGTGTGGAAGGGGTAAAGTTATGGGAAAGATTGGAAGAGGTTTGTGACCAATTACAGTAGAGGCTGGATTCAGTTTACATTTAAATTAGGAATAAGGTTATGTTAGGTTATTATGTTAAGTTTGAAATTACACGTTTCAGTGATATAAGTGTGTGTGTTGATGTGTGTGCGTGTACGAACACCGCAATTGGGAGACTAGCCTGAGGAATGCAGTCGGCTCTGTCAGCTCTCTCCCTCCAGCCCGTCCATCTTCATTATTACCGTTCCCACATACTGGTCATGTGATTTACAGCTACGGGCCCCAACTCTGGTGATATAGGGCAAATTCCTGACCGGGATCAGTGAAGTTTCATACACACAGCAGGGGTCAGGAGCCTGGAAGAGAAGAGAAATGGAGCAAGGGAAGGGGAGAGGAGATGAGGTGATAAGAAAACAAAGGAAAGGAAAGGTAATATTAAGACTTAATGCATTTTTGGTTAAGTCTAGACGGATTAATAGAGAAAATATGTAAATTTTTATGGCAGAAATCAAGGACATTACTGGGGAAGAAAAAGTAAAAGCTGATGGAAAGCTTACAGAATGAGACAGAACAAGGGAAAAACCACACAAAGAGTCATTTCCAAGTCCGGGGTTTTCTCTGAGAGGTGTGAGGTTTTACAGTGTTTAAAGTCTCTTAAGTCTTGTTGACACAAGACCTCAGCAGAGATGGCAGGCCAGGTCAGGAAAAGAGCCATCCGAGCACCTCTGCTGTACACTGTGGCCATCCATGTAAGCAGTTTGGGTTTTAGCATGTATATTTTACAGTACATTTCCACCGTGGAAGCGATGTTAGAGCTAAACATCTGCTCACAGTGCAGATGTAACCCGTTCGTCCCAGACAGAAGGTTATTCACAGATTCTTTAGATGTGCACTGGCAGAAAAACAACAAAACATTTTAATGGCCAAAAACAACAATGTATGTGATAGTTTTACAGCTACAACACACACTCAGGCTATCATTTCTGATGCTTGATAAGATGCTTGCTCATTTCTATCATCGTGAGCGGTCAGGGCAGCCCACAACAACACAGTCATTACCTGCTGGAACAAAGAGCCGGGCTCGTAGCACGTGAGATAGTGTAAAAGGTGTGGTATGTAACTGCCTCAAACCACTTCAAAACTGAGAGGACAAATGAGATAAAGGTGGTGGAAGGAAGAATCAAAGCAGCTGGTGTGAGCGGCAGTCATCGGGCTGATATGCGTGTTGTTAAGAATGAACGCAGCGGATAATAATAATAAAATGATAGTAATTTTTTATTATTATTAAGTGATAATGATCAGGTGAAGGCAAATTCAGGTGGCAGATTCTGGCACAACCTCTCCTTAGATGATTCAAGAGCAGAACAGGCGGTGGTTGGCTGCAATGTTTTTTCCATTTGGCCTTTAAAAATATGTTCCTATAAGCCCCGGCACCCACCCATGCTCACCCACCCTCCAACCCATATGTCTCATCACCACCCGAACTCAGCCCCTTCCCTCCTGTTATCAGCGGTGGAAGAAGTATATATCTTATTGTGCAAATACTCAACCACAACCACACATCTCTTAAGAGTTTTCATGAGTTCAGAAAAACTGCTGTTTTCAGGTTTGTGACGAGGAGCTTTGAATTATTTCATCTATAATAAGAATTTAAGGAATATTCTCAACCCATAAAGTAAAACTTCATCCTTTAATTTATGATGAAAGTTCGAATTCAAAATCAGCAAGTCTGGAGATACGTGGTTTCACACCATTCATTTAAAATCTGTAGTGTAACTAGTAACTAAGGCAAGTAACAATATTCTTATAAACGTAATAAAGAGAAAGAACCTAAAAATGTAGGTAATGTACTTAGTTACAATTCACCAGCGCTCATTATCCCTTTTTTTATTTCTTTCCAACTGGGAAGGATGTCAGCCAAATATGATGCAGTTGGAGAGACCTTAATGGTGGTATGATAATGATAATCATTACTGAAATGAGGATGAAAGATGTGTTGCTGTGAGTTATTCAGTGATGTCACTGGAACACAATGAGAGGCTGAGGTGAGGAGAGACAGCTGTGCACGTCCCAACCTGTGAGGCGAAGGGACGAGGCTCAGGGCAGCTGGGATGGAGGAGGACTCACGGGACAGAGGCAGAGGAATCACAGACCAGTTTATTAAAGAGGGTATTACACATTCATCCAGATGCTGGTGTAATTAGTATGAAAGAGTTGCTGCAGAATGATTGGGTTAAAAGGTAAAGGTTGCCGGGGCACAAGGGGGGGCCTTTTTTATGTGGATGAGAGCATATATTTAATTAAAAGCCCAGACGAAACTACAACAAATGATGCTAATCTGGGAATCAGACCTAAAGGAAACGGTGTGCAAATAAAACTTTGCATGCAGTTATAGTTTCCATTTGACTTTGGATTCCAGATTCATAGTAGAGTTTTATTAGTTTGAACAATATGAGCAATAAAAATATCTATATTTATCTAAGTATCTGCAAATCCAACAACAAAATCATCCAACCAACAAGCATGTCCTACCAGAGTCTCACAAAGCTTCGGCCTCGTCCACACAAACATGGGTATTTTTCAAGATCTAGCTTTTTCTACAGGTTTTAGCCTTTTGTCTTTAAACGTGCAGTGTCAGATCTGTGGACAGATCTTTTTCAAAAACTACAGCCAGGGTAAAAATACTCAGAAACTCTGTTTGCAGACAGGTGAAAATGAGTTTTTTAGCCTGTAAACGGTGACTTTGAGCCATTTTCCCTGTTGTTTACATGTGGCAGAGCTGGTGCTAACCTTGCTAGCAGAAAATTGTGACACAAATGAACAGTTACTCTCTCATTTATTCCTTTTAGTTGAAGTCTCGGGTCCAGCTTCCATTTATCATCCCCACTGTTCGATGAAGTCTGTGAAAACATTAAGAAGATCGATGACCAGCAGTGGTCACATCCTCTATCGGTCAATACCATTTTTTTTCATCACTACAATGATGTGAAGCGTTGTTAGTCTGTTTTATGAGGTTTTTTCTTTTGCAATCTCCCTGAAAGGTGAGAAGATGGAAGATGAGACCTGCGTGATTAATAACATCCTGACAAATCGGACACAGTTGGGCAGCTGACAGAATTCAAGAGAGCATTAACTAAGAAATGCCACGAAACAGACGAGAATACCTGCGACCTTTAACCCCAACAAAAGTCGCTGAACACCAGGTGGACATAATAGCAGGTCATTAGCGAGGTGAACTGTTAGCAGGGAAAAGAGGCGGCAGCAGATAACCATGATTTCATGCTCAGCTTCACCTGGAGGCTCTTTCCAGACGTTCAGAGCAGTCGGGTTGAAGACTCAGGTACAAGTTAGACATGAATGCGAGAGTCAAGTGTGTTATTATCCAATAGCTAATAATAAATAATACAAATCTGGGTCAAGAAGTTTTTGTGTGAGCACACATGGATTATGGGTGGGAGGCTTTTACCTCCAAGACAATTACGTGAAATAACAAAATGTCCCGGCTTTGTTCACCTTCTCCTGCGTCCTGTGTACTCGACCTTCTGCCATCTGCGTTTCATGTTCTCTGAAATAAACAGCACTAAGTATTTACAAATGCAACACATGAATCAGGTTTGTTCATTTCTGCTGCTATTAGATTTAATGTTGTTATATTTTCAGGGATTTTCCGTGTCATCTCAGGTTCTTGTTTGTCCTTTTTTAAAAATATGGTTGAGATTAAACTTAACATTGTGTGTCAGGTTGAATGCTTAATTAATTGTCTCTTGTTGTTTCACGGTCTTGTTTCGTAATTGAGGTTTGTTTTGTTTCTCTCAACCACTCATTTTGTTTTTTTATAATTGTTTTAGTTATAGTCATCGTTCCTCTTCTCTCTGGCATTAAAAACTCACCTGAGCGTACAATTCATATAAACAATCTGACCTTATAAAGAATTGTAATTAAATTGAACCAAATTAAACTTGCGGGCCTGCTGTGTTTTTTCCGTTTATAACAACAATAACCTCAAGAACTGTGTCCCATTAATGTCAAACGTTACTCAGCATTACTTGGTTCTCTGGAAGGTGATGTCTTATGACCTCAGGGTCTCTTAAATACTTCCAGAGTGAAGCCATGAGAGCCTGACCCCCAGCCTGACACGACTGATGACATAGCCTCCATCTGACTTGAAGTTTGCCTGTTAATTAAGGCTGTAAACAGGTGGGTGAGAGAGGCTTTGTAGCTGATTTTATACTTGACAATCAAACTTCCTCACTTGAAGTTTAATGATGTTTACCTCCTCAGCTCCACTTCAAAGAGGGAAATGTACCTTTTCGCCAGGCACA
>JAQMCX010000046.1:385052-410717 GCA_029814765.1 Acanthurus leucopareius
ACAATCAAACTTCCTCACTTGAAGTTTAATGATGTTTACCTCCTCAGCTCCCCTTCAAAGAGGGAAATGTACCTTTTCGCCAGGCACACGAGCATGCAGACACGCAAACACACAAACACACGTCTGTACGCGGACACACAAAAACACACAATGTGAGGAATACCCATACAGCTGCTTGTTGCATTAGGTCAAGTGTTCTTGCTCTGTTATTGTTTCCACAGAAGAAATTCATTAAAAAAATACTCCCATTGTTCTCTTGGCACACAAAGTGCACCTGAAAATAATATTTCTTATTGTGGGCTAAAGTTTATTGGCGACCACTTCGAGCAGGTTTTTCTTATTCTCATCTGGAAATAAGACCAGCAATAAACCACAGTTTTAAAAGGATGCATAATTTTAGTACAAGAAAATACCCTTTTTTCCCAAAAAATATAGTGTGTTTGCTTGACCTTTAGATCAAAAAAGGAAATGCTAAGAGTCCTCGGTTTTTTCCCATCAACTAAAGCTTAAAGCTCAAATACTGTGACTCCTGTGGGTCTAATATCTTTAAACTGTGAGAGACAAGATGCTTGTAAAAACACTTTTATGAATAAAACACATCTGAAGAGTAAATACTGTGGAACTGAGGAGATTTTTTTCAATACAAAAAAAACAAATGTGTTGTGTTTTCAAAGGTTATAATATGTTTTTATATAAAGTCGTAATTTGAAAAGTAACTTGTCCAAAGCTGTCGAACAAATGTTTTTGTAAGAGTTACAATATTATTCTAAGAAACATAGTGGAGTGGAAGTATAAAGGAGCATAAGATTGGAAGACCATGCATCACACAAGTAAAGTACAAAAACCTTAAAATTGCACAACTGTACCATATTACAGTACTTGTATTTAGATGTATTCCATGATTGGAGAATAGTTAAAATCCAAAGAAATGTCATCCCACATGGGAAAGACTCTCAGATACTCAACAGTGTGCTGCAGCCTGTTTAACATCTGTGGATCCTGCAATGTTTGGCACCCTCTGCTGGAATAAAGTAGTAGCACTATAGGAATGAGGTCAAACTGTGTCCATTAGGGAGACATCCAGTTACCCCAGGAGCACTTTTTCACTGTATGCCTCCAGTTGTTTTGTTAGCCTGGTCTCAGAAAGCGTACGGGTTAAGAGGAGGAGGCCTTTCACTGTTGTCTTTAGTGCTTAGAGCCGGAGAATCAACTGGCTTCACTCTGGGGGTCCGAAGGAGAAGTGACGCCAAAAACAACAGACAAAGGAATGAGAAACAACTATGGAGAGCTCGAGGAATGCTCCGAGAGAGAAATTAATAGAGGGAGGAACAGCGAGAGATGCAGAAAGAGGGGGTAAAACTCCGAAAGAGAACATGCATGTGAGAGCTTCCACAGAGAGCTGAGAACAGAGGCCCTGTTGTGTCACAGTCACAAAACACCTGGCAGAGAGAAGGAGAAGAGGATGACAGGGAGTGTCGAAGCTCAGCGGGACCGAAAGGATATGAAACAAAAAGAGAGATCAGGAGATCTTGTGCAAGACCGGAGTCTCTGTGTCTAAGTGTGCGTGCTAATGAAAGAGAAATAAAAGTATGTGAAATTAATCAGAAAAACATTGTGTGTTTAACCTACAAGTGTGCCTGCGTATGCTCTCATGTGTCTGGGCAAACAGCTAATGAGCATAAATGCACGTGTGCTTTTTGTGCACACTGTAATCCCCGGTCAGGGTCCCGTGGGAAAGCAGTGTGTGAGCGTGTTTCCTGGAGGAGCCCCCCACCCACCCTTGGTCCTGGCTGAAACGTGACTGCGCTCCAGCCAGGTCCTCAGCAGCTCAGCTCAGCTCGGCTCAGCCAGGCTCAGCGCCGCCACCACCGCTTCTGCTGCTGAGAAGCGCTGGTTTCCTGTTCACATTCCCAACCTCCCCGGCTCTGTTATTGTTGGCTCAGACAGAGGGGTACACAGCTAAGAACCAGGGGTCTTAGAGCGGCCTTCCCTACCTCTCAAAGCCTGCAGAACCCAGAGAAAGCGCTCATATGTAGATGATGGAGCTTTTGGATGCCAGGTTGTTGTGTTTTTAGCCTCAGTGGCAGTCAGTTGGTCAGTAAGTCAGTCAGTTGAACGGTCAGTCAATGATAGTTTAGACTTACATATTTCAACAACAACTGGATGGACTGTCATGATTTTTCCAACATTCCTGGTGTCTGATTTCCAGTGGATTAATCAGTTCAACATGGTGATCCCCTGATTTTTCCTTTTGCGCCTCCAGCAGATCAAATTTGTGACTTATCCAGAAAAAAATGTTGTTAAGCTGGTCCCCAGTTGATCTGCAATGACTTTTCACATCGCAACAACAGAAAACAACACTAATAGATAAATTGCTATGAAATGTGGCTCAGATTCTCATGTTTCTCCCCCAGGATGAACTATTGGAATTTTGTGATCCTTTCAATTTGAGTCAAATGCCATTGTCAGGTAAAGACTTTGAACTGTCCAGCACCCAGGTACCTGCTTAAGACAGTCCTATTAGCTTCAGCTGACATATGAATTTAGTGCTATCAAGCAAAAGTAACATGTTAACATGCTGAATTAAAAGCGTGCACATTTTACATGCTAAACATACACATTAAAGCACTGTTTTTGTGAAAATGTTAGCTCGATGCTAAAACATCATCACCTTTTTTAGAGATCCCATCGCCTTTCTAAAATGTTAGAGCCTGTACTTGTATCTTTGTATCTTTATCCAGATTGCAGTTGCAGGTTGTGGCCCCCTTGTGGCTGCTCAGGCAAAGAACAAACTGCTTTCAGCCAGTAGAAAACAGGCAGAGCTTTCATCACAGGGGAGGAGAGAGAGAGGAGAAGGGATATGAAGTGAACGTCATTAGGACTCCATTAAGATCACTGGAAAATGCAGCAGGCATTGAGTGTTTTTGTAACAGTTGAGGAGCTTTAATGCAACACACATACACACAGTTTTGTCCTTGCACAACCAACACTCTCTTTACTTAGCTGTCTCTTTCTCTCTCTCCATTAGCTGCGTGCATCTGTGCAGTTGTTTACTTTCCACCAGCTTGATCAACTAAATGAGGGAAGCTGCTAATCCAGATATTCCAAATTCCACCCCTGATGATAACAACATAATTGTACCTCATAAATTTGCTGATGGCCAACTTGGAGGATATTAATCAAATCCTAAGTGTACGACAAGGAAACAAGAAAGTATTATATGGTTGTATATCAACATTATTGCACCCAGGTCATGTCTGTAGAGTTGATCAAAGTTCTTCTGCGCACTAATAAAGGGTTGTGTCCTTCAAGTGAAGGAAAACACCTGTATCATGATCCTGGTTCATGCAGAAGTTGTAGGTCTTCTTGCAGGATCTGTCACACATATCTCATGAATTCCACAGCTGCAGACAGACAGACAGACAGACAGACAGACAGACAAATCTCCTCATCTCTTCATCATAGCTGTCTCATCAGTCACATGTTTTGTCAGAGCCATGAACAAGTCCTGCAAACTAAACAACATACTTAGGACAAAAACAGATACGTCTGTGAGATCCAGGCATTCTCAGACACCGCAACCTTGTGAGCGCAGGTTAAGGTTTTTACTCGATGGTTTTGTCCATCTGTTTGAATTTACTGCCTGGCATTTTGAAGTAAGTTGGGATCTGTGAGTAGGCCTACAGAATCAGGAAAGTAATCACAGATCTAAGGTTACAGGGAATACTCTTTGTTTATTTCCTCAAGCCTTTGCCCTGTAAGCAAGCAAATTTGGCAGAGATGCAACTGCCTGTCATTTTCTGAGCAGGACTTTAACCTCCAGAGCCAAAGACACCTGGAATAAAACCTCATACTTGTTATCTGCATTAATTAAAGAGGTAAATCATTATGTTACATACAGTAGGGCCACACCAGGTGAAAAGATTGACCTACATATGACACCGGCAGGCCAAAACTGTACCTGCATGAAGCACTTTATCTGTGTTTGAGGAAAAAAAGGATCATTTGGGTAATTTTTTTTTAAGTGAAATGTGAAAAATCTATTGAAAATGTTGTGTCCAAAAGTTTATGGTTTTCTAAGTAAACTACTGACCGCTGTAATATTTCTCTGCGGGCCTTTCTCTCTGTTAGTACTGTTAGAGTATGACTGGTATGAAAGGCAGCGTCATGTGAGTACGCACATTACTAAAGCTTATCAGATTTTTTTAAGCATGACTGTTGATTGATAAACGATTTGGGTGACAGGAAACATTCCCGTACTGAAAGTCTTTCTCTTCTAGCTTTGGTGTGGTTTCCTGAATCCACCCAGTTCAAGTGCAAGTGCAAGAGAAAGTGTTTTCTCTCTAATGACACTGTAACAACAAACTATAACATCACTTGTTAAACTGTGTATTTATCATTGGACTGTGAGTAACAGATAGGGTCATGATAACAGACATACTTGTTAAAAGTTTTATGCTTTGAGGTTAACTCAGGTTTTTTAATTAAATCATTTATTTATCTTTAGACCCCTCCCTGGGGTATGAGGAACAAAATCTAGAGTAGACAGCAAATCAGTGTACAGGGGTATTAAGACTGAGGTTAGTGACCGTTTAGGTAATGTTCCCTATTATCTAAGTGTAAATGAAACCAAAGCTATAATAATAATCTCTCAAAATTAAGTTCTTCTACTTACTTCCCATCATTTTCTTCTCTATTTTACTAGTTCTGCAAAAACCTGATACAACTGTGTAATTGCTTTTACTCCTCTTCATTGTCTCTGAGTGTTTTTCCTACATCTTTTAGCATTACAGTAAGGCAGCACATTGAAGACTGACTGAGATGGGCTTTTACAGATAAATCATTAGATAAATCATTCATGAAAGCGTTGCCTACTTTTATTCTTGCACTCCAATGCCTCTGTTCATTTCCCTCCGCTCACCTTAGGAAGTAGAACAAGAGGAAAGTAGGACATAATTCAGGCTCCTGTGGCTCCCTCCAGATATTTCTGAGGCTTAATACTAACAGCCAAGAGCACATAAAATGATTAATGATTTTTAAGAAATATCAATACAACAAAATTGTTTAGCTCCCTTAGCTTAGCAGGTTGGACCAAATTGTATCCAAGTGATTCATTGAATAATGTGAAACACTGTTTTCCTCAAATAAGATGAAAAAACCTGCATTTTCCAAAGCAGATAAACTTGTCTTAACACACTATGTGTAATATTTAAGCACCAATTACAGTGTCATTCAAGGTTGGACTAATACAGGCTTGATGTCTAGTGTAAACTGTGCTGCGGAAATACCGGAGTGTATGGAAGCGTAATGAAAGCTGACTGAAAGACATGAAATTGTACTCATACTGGGAGTTGAACTCAGGTCACAGTGGATAAAAGCCAGGAAATCCAAAACGGTTTGGCCACGTGGGACTTTGCCACATGTTGTAAACACTGCACTTCCTATTATGACCCATCAATCAAGAATGCGTCAATTAATTGGATGCAAAATTTAAACATATTGTTAATCACACTCAAACATAGTTATTAAAGTAAAAGTAAGGAATTGTGCTGAAATTGGCGATAATTATAGGTACAGCACCTTTAAATATTTTGGTTCAATGCTGATCAATGTCACACTAGTTTGTGGATATCAAATATGTTTATTAAAAAAAAAGTCCGGAAATTTAAAAAAAAAAACGACATTACTAGACAAAACGAAAACTAAACAGAAAAATCTGGCAAACAAGACTGAAAAAATGTAATTAACCCGAACTGTTTTGCTTTTTTGTTTGTTTGTTTGTTTTCATTGCACATAACGACACATTTGAGCAATTTACGTTCGCTGACAGATAAATGACATCACGCTGTAACGTAATGCCGCGATAATCGGCTCAAAGAATGTATTTTGGCTGCTCAGACATGACGAGAGACAGAAAAACCCATTGAGATAATGATGATGTTGATGATGACAGCGCGTGCCTCCATCTCTCTCTCCACCCTCGCGAGCAGGTTGCGTCAAACGCGCTCCTCCCACTCCTCTCCCAATTCCCGCTGCACTCTTCTCATCCTCATCACAGGAAGGCGGACAGGTAACTGCAATGTCGCATTTGTATTCTGTTATTTGAGCAACATTTGAGCATTTAACGAGGAGTCTCTCACATTTAAAGACGAAAGCAGATACGTGTGATTGAAAAAGGTAGGCTGTTTGTTGATGGGGTGCTCAGCTCGAGCCTGCTTGGTTGGATGTGAGGGGTGGGCTTCCTCCCCGCTGTGGCTGCCACACTTCATGGGATTGTTGTTGCTATACGTCGTTACATTTGTTTCAGAGTTGAACCTAATTAGCTTCTGTGTGACAAGCTGTCTGAAGTGTTTTCAGTGTCCTCGCTGTCATGCGCAGGCTGGTTTGTTTTCTCCTGTCAGCAGGCTGCGTGAAGGTTTGAACGTAACGTCAGGCTCTCGTGCTGCACCGCTAGGATCAATATGTCAATCAATGTGTCGCTGTAGGAAGCAGCTTTTTTTTTTTTACGCTGCGATCGATCAGCTTGCAGCATGTGATTTCATAAACGCAGGATGTGGTGTGTGTGTTTACGTGTTTGTGTCTATGTCTGTGTGTTTCTGAGTGTGTTTGTAAGTGCCTGTATGTGCGCGCGGGTGTGCGTGCGCGTTGTTCATAGAGTACTTGAAGCCTCGCCTGCATCCGCGGCAGCGTCGTTCAGGTTATGTGAGGATACAAGCAGAGGCTCATGCTTGGACCAAGGCCCGCTGAGGTCTGCTGTGTTCCTTCTTGTTTCCTGGCAAAACCAAGAGGCCCAACCATGTTTGGTGTCAGGTTGAAACATTTAGATCATTTGATTAATCAGGCAACTTCCTTTATAAGAACAATAATTGTCTCTGATTTTCAATTGGCATTCGAGGCTTTCCTTGATTATAAACTACATATTTTTGAGGTTTTGGATTGGTTGAATGCTAAGGTTGTAACTTGTAATTGATTTTATCATTAAATATTCTGCCAAACATTTTCTAGATTATTTAATAAGTTATTTAGTCCAGCAAATGATTAAAAAGTGTATATCTTAAGATGATGTCCTTGTTTTTTCTAACCCTGAAGTTATTCAGCTTACTGTCATAAAAGAATCAAGAGAATTTTCATGTTTGAAAGGCTGAAATCAGATGCTGACATTTTTTTCCTCAAAGAATCAATTAGTTGCCTAATTATTGCAGCTCTAGACAAGCAATCAGAAGAACTCAGATTAGACTGTTTTTTAGATCAAAAATCAATCAGTGAAGATGAGGAGATCAAGAAAATAATGTGCAATTAAAATGGAAAAACAAATCAATAGTTGCACCCATTAGTAGTTCATTTAGATCATGTGTAAGCATGCAAAATGCTGCTTCACTCACTCTGTGTGCCTTAATGCCTTAATGTCTTGAGGGGCTCAGCTGCTGTTTGGCATAAATATGAATAAGGCATCAATGTTTTAACAGCTCAGGTCTGCTTGGGAGCGCTTTAAACACTCACTTGAAACACTGTTCTTCTCCTCTTCTCCCCCTCAGGATGGAGGCCCTGTTAAATGACTGGCTGTGGCAGGAGGAGTACTGGCTTCCTCCCGGTATTCGCTGGGAGGACATGAAACTGAAGCAGGACGAGGGTCACCTGCCATTACCCAGGGATCTTATCTACATCTTCCCACTGGCCTTTGCCTTCATAGCGCTCAGATATGTCTTTGAGAGGTGAGAAACATCTGCCTCCATCACAGCTGGACCATGCAAGATCTACTTTTACATTGCTGTCTTTAATTTTGACATCTGCTGGGGCTGAAAGTTTTCAATATTTAAGGTGGACCTAGAACAGTCATCTTAAATGACGAACAATTGATCGAATGTGTCAATAAAACAGTTAAGCATGATTGTGACTTCTTTGAGTCTGTCACTAGTTTAATAGTGTGTATCTCTTTCCCTGTTTCCCTTGTGCTGGTCATGCTGGCCGGCCCACTGACTCTTTTGCGACCTGCAAAGCCGCCTGCAGTCCAGTATAATGGCTTTTTTACCCTTCATCAGTTCTACCTGCTGTGGAGGATAGAGATTAAACATGCAGTTGGAGGCAGGCGTCATGAGTAGACAGTTTTTAGCTGCTGACTGTGTGAAAGTCCTGTCTCTTCTCTCAGAGGCACTGAGTTCAGCCCCTATAAAATGTGATGTACAGTATCGTTCAGAAGTTTGGAATCGCCTGCTGCAAAAGCTTGATTCAGTACAGTCAGATGGCTGAGAGAGTTAATCTATATTCTTCTTTTTCTTCCTCTCCTACTTTCTTTTCTGGGCTGGGATGCAAATGGTTTGGCTTTTGAGGGAAACCATAGTATTCAAAATGCAAGCTTTAATCATTTAATTCCTCTTATGTAGGGTCCAAAACAATGTCAAAGGTAAATAATACTTGTGGTGTCTGATTTATGTTGTTTTCAATCTCGGCTAGAATAACCATCATTGACGGGAAGAACTAATATATCAATATGATCGGTTGATTTTGAACTTTTGAACCGTGTTGTGGTAGTATGTGTTGTATTAGAGGCAAAGGAGGATAATAACTGATACATGGCAATGATTGAGATGGTTTCTGTAGAGCTGATGGAGGTTTAAAGCAAACAGTTAGAGAGCTAAAGTGAACCTTCAGATATGGAGTTATTATTGATTGGAAGCACTAATTACTGGAGAGACTAATGGCCTCTGCAACCGCACAAGCCACTGGGTGCTCAGGTAGGAAAACTTAAAGGTATATTCCCAGTAGGGCTTATTATGAGAGTCCTGCTGAAGCATCAGGAGACTTCTTTGAAAAGGTCCGATCATCCCTGTGGTCATGACAAAAGGGAGCTGACTCTTTTCTTTACCCTAAACTTAAATTACAGTAAATACTTTGATTATAACACTTAGTGATGCTCATATTTAGGGCTATGTAACATGAATGAGTGCTTAAAAGGCCACTGTCCAACTCATTAAGCTTTAGAAAATAAATTGTGAAATATTATGAATTATAAAAGATGAATCAGGTTTTGAGAATAGGCACATTTGCGTGAGGCTGCAGAATGCTTTCCCTTGGTGATGTGATTTTATTGGCCTTGACGGTAATTCAAAAGTTCTTTAATCATTAACTTTAGGATTTTTTTACAAGGTACAAAGTGTGTTTATTATTCTGCGACACGAGCTGTGTACTGAAATGCCAGTTTTGATCCCTTTATGCTACTTAAAAAACAAAAAACAAAGAATAAAAATGAAAAATAATTTATGGTAATGTGTGGAGGAACATTGGGGAGTCTCACAGCCTGAGAAAAGGAGCTGCTCTGTCGTCTTGTGGTACTGCAGCTGAAACTTCTGTGTCTCTTGTCAGACGGCAGCAGTGAAAGTAGGCTGTGGGTGTGAGCTGAAGGGGTGTGTGTAATTTAGGGTTGTTTCAGTACTGATATAGTATCGATATGGCCTCAATTCTGGATCAAGTATCCACAAGTCCCACTCCCGTGCACCTGTACGCAACACAACAGATTTTTTTACCACACAAGTCTTGAGCAACATCAACATTTAACAACATGGCTCCTGTGAAAGGAAAATTTACAGTCAACCTGCAAGTGCACTTAACTAGTTTTGCTGGTAGCTGAGGATGTGCAGATGTGTGATGGATGAACAGATAGGAGGCTTGTTTTTGCATGCTTTCCCTTATCAGCCGCTGTGCTACCTGTGCTAAAGTTGAAAAACTGCATGACATCGACTATTGTGTGGCGAAAAAGCCTTGTTTTTATCTAGATGAGGAATTTGTTAGCAGGGTGGTAACCTCAGCTGTATTAGCAGCAAAGGAGGAGGCCAGTAAATAGAAACATATGTTTAATACCAGCATGCACCTGTGTGGTTGTAAAGGACATGTGAGGAGCTGTCAGTCAGCTAAAATAGAAAAGTTTTGTTCATTCGATCACACCGGGTGGCAGCTGTTTGGTGTATGGAGGAAGGTGTGTGTGAGATGGTGATGGTGGTGGGTGTGTGTGTGTGTGTCTGAAGTTTCTGTAACCAGAGACCATGTTTGTCTCTCGATGTAGCCGCCCTGACCTTCTCATTCTTTCTGATCTCTCTGTCCCTCCCCACTTCTGGATAATTATCTCTTAACTAGAGTTACACCCGTGTTACTATACACGTGCACACACACACCCGCACACACGCACTTATCAAATCATCTTTGTTCTTTTACACACACATTGTCCTTATTCTGCTCTGTTGTTCTGTCTCCGTCTTTCTTGCGTACACACACACACATGCAGATCGAGTGTCTCTTGCTGCCATATCTGCTAATGACAAAGGCAGTCTTGCCAAATGTCACAATGAGCTCATGGGAGCTGCTTTGCATGCTGTCAGGAGCAGCATAATGAGCTATCTTGTTGCCATTACTCACTGTACTGTAGTATGATCACACTGGACAGCTGTTGATGTCATCTCAGAGTAATCCCTCTTGAATTATAAACCACTTTGTTGTTCAGTCAAGATTAAAGTTGGATTGAGAAAAACAAAAACGAAACAAGAGTGTTTTCTTGTGTCCTGTTCTCTGTCCTCTCAGGCTCATCGCCGTCCCGCTAAGCAAACATTTAGGGGTGAAGGACCGGATTCGGATTCGAGTTGCTTCCATCCCGAAGCTTGAGACCTTCTACAAACAGAACAGTCGGCAACCATCGCAAGTTTGTGTTACTGTTCTCTCCTAACTTTTTTTTTTTTTTTAAACATTAATCTCTTTGGGGTCTAACTGATAGTTTCCTTTACTTTTACATCTTCAGTTTGGTTTACTTAGTAAAATCTGCAAACGAATGTCCCTTTTTTGTGTGGGTAGCTTTTAATAATTAAATTGCACTTATAGCAGGAAGCTTTGCAAACAGCAGCAAGCGCTTCGTGACCTCACTTGGCCCCAAGTTTCAGTTTTTAGACCTCTCACAAGCTGCCCTAACCTTGTTAGTGCTGTATGCAGCCTGAGAGAAGGATCTGCAGACTTAGGACTGAAAAAAGTATCACACCACAACTATTTTTAAAAAAAACTAACCAAGACATTTTTATTTATACTTTAATATATAATTATAAGTCATGAGATACTACAACTTAAGACAGTTGACACAAAGATTAGACAAAGACGAAGATTACAGGCAGTAAAAGACCTGTCTTTTTTTAGATTGATTTACACAAATAGATCTGTGTACTTATTGACTTATTTACAGGAACAGTGTACATTAATATACTGTACATTGTTGTATATATACCAGAGTCACCCAAAAGCCTCTTTTCCTTCAGATAACCTGAACAGATTTTACAAAATCATTCTTAAAAAAACAGAATATGATAGTTAAAATTAAAGAATTTTGCAAGTCGTCTTTTATAAGCATTAGAGGCAATAATTGAAAAGAGAGGAGAATGTTTATAGATAAGAAACATCGTACAAGGGACCTTAATGCAATTCTACATGTTATCGTAAGTAGATTATATCCATTATTATTGAGAGCATTATAACCAGTATTTTCATAATGTATTATTTTCATAATTAATACACATGTATTGTTTTCATCATGTCATTTCTTCACATTTCTGAAACCAAACCTACAATAACATCACCTGCTAACAACAGAAGACATTAAAAATGTGACTGAAAGTTCTTTTTCATGTCAGATTCGTGCATGTGTCCACAGATATACTGTGGAAGTTCTTACCATTAGCCTTCCACTCATTATGCTTAGTGCGTTTGTAATACCAAGGTCTATTAAAAGTGAGAATGTGACCTGCTAATGCAAGCATGTGGAAGTTTGCATGCATTTACACAACAAAATGCAGAAAGTGGAAAGACAGATGTGAGATTGCATGAGCTGCATTGGCACAGTTTTACGTGTGTTGTTGGCGTGAGTTGATTGTGGTCACACAAGAACAATTGTTTGACAGTTTTATTTGAATGAGTTAAGTCAGAAAAAGGAACTGATGAAAAAGACAAAGTCCCCAGATAGACTCATCTTACTCATCTTACATATGAGTCAGATGCCGAAGGGCTGGTACAAACCTTAGTCATGCTAGAATATTATGTCTTAATAGGGAAAAAAGGCGAGAAAATGTTGCTTCCTTAACAACTCTGCTTCTGAAAATTTCCCATAAACTTTTACTGCCATGATTTCCTCCTGTGGAAATACAATTCAAAAGTGTTAGTTTACCTAAGCATTAGGGATAAATACATAATAGAAATACTATCAATATGTCCAAGTACAGTACCCACATTGTAGGAGCACCACCAGTGTGGTGCTGTAACCTTCAAATCATGTTCTCCATATATAAGGGAACACGCTTGTTTGGTGCTGAAACCAGCAAAAATCACAGTCTAATCATTTGAAATCATTAAATGCAAAGACTTCTTATATCATAACGGTAACATCTGTCAAAATAATTGCAACATGTTTTTTTTATTATTATTATTTGCACCAAAAATAGCATTTTTATAATTACTGTAGAATCACAATAGTGCAGAGCATGTTTAAATCTCATTTCCTATCAGTGAGCAGGTGCATGCAAGTTCCTAAGAAGTGTTCTTTCACATGGAAAGTCCCCACCCTCCTCTTGGTTTGGTTTGACATTGCGACACTGATGTTCCTGTGCGGACAAGCAGGGAACTAAAACTGTCACATTTGTCAAGACATGACTAGACATATTACAAAAAGTAAACACTCTGTTCCATGAGCGCTGCTCGATGTTGTGGTCTGTTTATGACTGAGAGAAACTGTTGAATACCGTTGTAATTGTGTCATGTGACAGAATCAAGACAGAACAGAGAGAAGAAGTATGATATTACTTTGTAAGATGTTTTTGCATAATTCAATCAGGAGAAAAAAAAGTGCCACTTCAACATCTTGGTTTTAAATTTGATCCTTTAATACAACACAAATAGAGTTTCTGCAAGCACAGTGACCTTTTCAAACCACAGCGCCACAACCACATGTATAATATCTGTATGAAACATGCATGAGCAGGAAACATCAGACCAGCAGAAGTCCTGATGCAGGTCAATCAAAGTAGAACAAATGGTTAGGTACATGCATTTATCATTGCAATAGTACCTCATTTTGATTAAATATGGAGCATTTAAATGTGTATGTTCCCCTCACGAAGTTCATGAAGTAGGAGCAGAGCAGTCTGGGACATCAAGAAAGAGCTCTGGTGAAAAAACAGCCAGAAGCAGGCCTTAAGTCTCGAGTCTAACCATACATGTGAGCACCCATGCTGTGTGTGTGAGTATGTGTTTGTGTTTGTGTGTATTCAGAGTGAGGTGGTGGGCTTGGGGAAGCAGTGTGGACTCTCTCAGAGGAAGATCCAGACGTGGTTTAGACACAGAAGAAACCAAGATCGACCCAGCAACACCAAAAAGTTCTGCGAGGCTTCGTGAGTTTTCTCTGTCTTACTGTTATAGTTCTGTGTGTCTGTTTGCTAAACGTGTGAGCGGCTAAACATTCGATGGGAAGTACACCCGTTATTTCAGCCTACATGTCAAAGTGGAGCTGCAGCAGAGTGAAGCATCTTAACTCTCAAACTGAGATTGTGTAAATTTACACTGTCAAATGTTGTGTTGCTCAGAAAACCCAAACACACACACAAAGTCAGACACAACTTGCTGCTGCTCGACTAAACAACTTGGAGTTTTCTTATATCTTGTTACCAGAAGTCTGTCATGATTCCTGTTGTTTAGTTTGTCGTACACATTTGTTAAAAAGTGTTCAAAGTTTCTTTTTGTTTTCATCAAAGTCTTTCTAAGCAAATATTTCTAGTTTTTTATTTTCAAAAAGAACAACATCAAAGGTTTTTTGTTTTATAGTTTTACTTAGTTTTATATCCACATAAATGTCCTGTGCTGCTGTGCAACAAGCTTCTTTGCCATTTCTTCACTGATTTACTTTGTACTGTATCTTCCAAAAAATGATGGTGTGTATTTTTATCTCTTCAGCTGGCGCTTTGTCTTTTACCTCGTGGCGTTCGCTGCAGGGCTCGGCTCTTTAATTAATGTAAGTCTGCTTGTCACTTAAACTTTTTTCAAAACATAAGCCAACATTCACTACCAATTCAGTATGTAGGAATATGAATGAAATGATAAATGTAGAATCGCATAAAAACAACTCTGCTTATGATTGTTTGGTTTTCCAGGCTTCTTGGTTCTGGGACCACAGTGAGTGTTGGAGGGGTTATCCCAAACAGGTGAGCAGGAAATAACCTGACTTCCTGACCTGATAAAAAAAACTGTCAGATGTTATCACAACCTGTAAAGCAATATTTCAAAGAAACAATCTAGTTTCATAATGAAGTAACTCAGGAATGGCAGAAATAAATTTTAATCATTTTAAACACTTGATGTATTTTTCTTAGTTTAGTTTCACATCACTGTATAAAATAGTGCCGAAATAAAAGATAGATTGATTTTCCACTTGTGCAACTGGAAAATAATGAAAATTTTTTTTACCGATTTATCGATGAGGCATAAAATGCCAAATAGTTGCTTCTTGCAACACTTAAATGTAAAGTTTTGCTGCTTTGCTTCATTTAAAGGACTGTGGGCTGAACATCTTTGGCTTTTAGCTGTTGGTTGGACAAAACAAGGCATTTATAACATTACTTTGACTTTGCAGTGGGAATTTTTTCCTCATTTCCAGACAATTTATAGACTTAAAAATATAAATGACAGATTTATTGGTAGTGAGAATAATTTTTCCTCTATTTACAGCCCCAATCCAAACTTGAACCTGGTCTGTAGCGTTACCGGGACACGGTTACAGACTTTAAAGAAAAGAGAGTAGAAAAAACAATGGCTGGGAATGACCAAACAAAACACAGTCTTTAATCTGTGCTGAAGGATTTGGCCGAAGAAGACTGCGGGTTTAACGGCACATTAGTCAGTTCACTCCACCCAAACACCAACTTTCATCTCCATTCCCTTGCTTCCTTTACACTTGGCCTGAATGCTTTTTTTGTTTCCAGGTTTTTTCACCCTGAGCTTAAAAAGCTAATGTCTGTGCCGAGTTGTTGACAGTTAGTTTTGCTTGCAGGTCGGCATTCCTCCTGGCAAGAGCAGCTCTTCCTGGTGGGGTCACGGCCTCACATAGAAAACACTAGAAAAATGCAGAGCGCTCTATATCTGCTGTTTGACTGATTACAGCTCCTGCGGGCAAGACAGGGCTTTTTCTTCCTTTTCTGAGGTCTCGTGGGTTAAATGCCTCTGTCAACTTCCTACCATTGTGGTGCAGCAGACTTTGAAAGCAGTGTGTTCAGCAAGAGGTGTTTGGATTTTAGATAGCAGGCCTAGAGCACCGCTTTCTGTGGATAAAATGCTTCCGTTTTTTTAAAAAGCAATCTGACAGCTTTGTTTACACACGGTATTTTCTCTGTGGGAATGTAAAAGAGTTTAACCATTAAGAGCTTTGGAAACAATGAAGGCTTGCTTGACTTTACAAGTAGACCTTTATACACACACACACACACACACACACACACACCAACTATTCAGGGTTTAGCTGTAAATACTCAGCCATGTGGAATCTTGGGTAGTTTCAACACTTTAGGTGCTTTCTGGGTCCCATTACCTCCAAAATCCCACAAATCTAATGACTTTTCTCAGCGCAGATACAACCAAAGTCACTAAGCACTATTAGTTCATTTCACTCTCTTAGCTGTAGTAAACATGCATGTATGTTTTCTGGAGTTCACACAGATGATCAGGATGATGGAAATGCTCTTGTTGCAGCCAAATACCCCTGAATGTGAATTTTTTTTGTCCTTTTTCTCTCTCTGTCCTGCTGCAGCCGCTGTCCGAGGCTCATTACTGGTATTACATCCTGGAAATGGGCTTCTATGTGTCGCTGCTTCTTTGTGTGTCAGTGGATGTCAAGCGAAAAGTAAGTGTGACCTTGTTTTTTAATGATGCACAACCCACACACAAACACACATGTGCACTGAAAACCTCACCGCAACATCCTGTTGCTTTTCAAATGGTTTACTCTGCATTTTTTTCCCTTGAGATTTAAACTTGCAGTTGGATGGTCCAAACCCAAAAAGCCAAATGTGATCACTTTTTTTTTTGCACAGTGTAATCCTCATGTTGTTTTTCTCTTGCAAAATCAAATTTAATACGGATTATACAGTGGATTATCTGCCATTACATCATAACTTTGTGTACTTTGAGTTTGCTCTCATTTTAAAACTGAGCAATGTGGCACGTTATCTTTAGTAAGAGATTAGCACATACCGTAAAATTCACTAAATAAAAATAAAAGAGGAATTGAATTTCTCCCAATAATTCCAAAATATATGTTCAAATGTCCTTTTAAAAGGGGAAATGTGTTGAATAAAACCAGAATTTGTTTGAAAAAGTTCAAAAAATTACTTTTATCATTAGAATAATGTAAAAGTGTAACACTTCTGGCATTGTGTTAAACCTGTGTGTTTTGTTCCAGAGATGTTTATTAGATCTAGCATGCTAACCAGCTAGCTAGCATTAGCCCATCTCACGATTAATAACCTTTTAAACCCATCATAAAACACATTTCATTGAAGCTCTACAGAAACAAGATAAAACTCACTAGATGCATCTTAACCAGACAGCTCTGATACTCTGATTCATGTTAAATTCACCATTGATTCACAGAGAAAGACGTGAAAATCCCCATGTGGACCGTCGTGTCATTCCTCTCCCGCGTCACGCCTCTCCTGTCCCTGCTTGCTGAATCTTTATAATCTCTGGAGTCAGAGTTTTGGCCTGAGCTGCTCTAAATCACTTTGGTGCCATAATCCCTGTTGTCAAACTGGCCTCAGATGGTCTCTGAGGTCGTGTTCAGCCCTGGTTTGGGTGTGTTCCCTGGGTGACTGCTGAGCCCGGCTCTGCTGCCTGTGGTGTAAACACCAACACTCTCCCATTGTTTGGGTCTCACAGTCCAAGCAGACTGATCAGCGTATAGTCACTAGCAGCAAAGCTAACCGAGCTAACAAGCTAATGGCAGCTACTAGCTACAAGACAGCCAAACATCATAGAGTTATTGAGCAGCAGTAAATGATCACTAGTCAAGTGTTATGCTGGCCCCTATTTTAAACATTTTTCCTTTAACTCCTCGGTAAGACTTTGCTGTATTGCTAAGATGCCATATATATAGTAATTATTGTTATTAATCAGTGTAATATTATCTATTTTTGTGTTTCTGTGTTTTAAGAAACCATTTAAGATGATTGCTGCTGCTGTTGCTTTCTCAGAGTATTTCCAAAATTCTGTTAAAATAAAATCACTATAATAATTTTATGTGGTTTTTATGTGATTTACCAAAGGCTCCAAGCTGCTGATCAAAGACTTTTAAACTTCAAACACAACAACAAATCCTGTTCGGTCATCTTGTAAATCTGCCGTATTAATACTTGGACGTGGCTGATGAACAAGACCACAGATGGAGAGCTGCTGAAGTCTCGGCTGTGCTGCCATGTAACCTCCTCTTACTGTGTGGTCTCTGTGTGTTCATGCATGTGTTCCAGGATTTTAAGGAGCAGGTGATTCATCACATCGCCACCATATTCCTCATTGGTTTCTCCTACTGTGCCAACTTTGTGAGGGTTGGCACTCTGGTGATGCTGGTGCATGACTCTTCTGACTTCCTTCTGGAGGTAAAACACCACTCCCTAATGTCACGGTAAAGCAGAAAATTTTACAAATCTTATTCTGTACTTTAAGTTGAAACCTCTAAGTTAGAAAGGACAAAATGCTTCATTCAAATGTATTGAAAGTTGGATTCAGGTCGTCTCCTTCCAGGCTTTGAAATGCCAAAAGTGTTGCACAAAGATCGCAGGGAACTTGACTTGAATGCAGCCTTTGTGTATTTATTGCGGAAGTTTTTCCTCCCTGAACACATTATAACCTTTTGCCCAGTGTGAACTTAGCTTTTTACAGAAAAGCATTATACGCGATAATGATGGTCATAGTAAAAATATCCTTTGCGGTTGTAAAATCATTACATGCAAGTCGTTTAGCAGGACAATGACTTCTTTGTCCTTGCTTTTAGGAGACTGACTTTTCTTGGGTGTAACATTTCACTGATAGCATCTGAAAATTAGAGCTGTCACTGTCGCCTCGGAGATGGAAATATGAAGAGCTAGTCATGTGACCTCAGGCGTGACTGGGTGTTTTGTGGCACCTAAAGGGACAATGATACAGGTGTCATATTCAGCCAGTAACTCTGAGCAGCCAGATGTGTTGTTCTGAGCAGAAGAGCTCTTTTGGTATAGTATCAATTAGTGACCTTCTGGTATTTATTAATAAAGATTCTTTGTGGTATTTTGTTCTGTAAAGGTCTGTTTTGAATTAATTAATCTTCATCCTGCTACATATTTTTTATAATAGGTCATTGCAACGTACAATATGTTACATTATAAATGTTAAAATGTATAAAAAGGACAATATCTTTGTTATATATTCTGTTATATTGTGCACTTATATCACCCAAAGTGTTTCCTACAGTTTTCAAACTCAGAGAAATTGGTTATTTTACTGAAGGTGAGGCTTAATTTTGTTCCCTGTCTCTAATAGTCACCAGTTACGCAAGTCAGAATGAGGAAGTTAGATTGCGAATGTGACTAAATGTTACGTGAATGAGGCTTAAATACATTATCTCTTGAATCAGTCGGATAGATTTTCATCTGAAATGGTGGCTGTTTGGCAGTGAGATAAACAAATCTTATGATGCCACGCTGCTGCATGTCACCATCAAACTACGGCTTTTTAAAAAATTAATATTATTGTTCTGATTTGGAGACCACTAGTGGTAGAAATAACGAAAAGTGTGTTAAAACGCTGAAGCTCTCATGTTCATTTCCAGCACTTATTTAAGGATTTCATCTTCACTGGAGATTGTTAGCAGTGTTGGGATTATTGTCGATTTAAGTTTCTCTGGTTTAGAGTTTTAAAAGTGATACTGCCAACAATTTGCTACAGCAAATTAACATTTAAGAAATGGGGCCAGGGAAGGAAAAGAGGGACTTGAAGACTGTCCCACAGTTGGTTTGAAGCGCTGAACGTAGAAACTATATTGGTGAAAAGTTGAGGATCTTATAAAAAAGGTCAGTCACAGATGGAAGCTATAATAGCATTAGGTCGCTCTTTTTGTGATCGCTGATGACTAACAGGAACTTACTCTCTTAAAAGTCTGCAAAGATGTTTCACTATGCTGGCTGGAGGAGGACGTGTGACTCGCTGTTTGTCGTCTTCGCTCTTGTCTTCCTGGTGACGAGGCTGGTTGTGTTTCCTGGCAGGTAAAAAAAAAAAAATCTGGTTTCTTTCCAGTTTTAATAGTAAATTGTTTTACCAACAATAAAATTTTCCAAAACAATACAGATGACACAAAGCTTCAAACTTGAGAGCCAGTTTTCATGTAGTCAGTTTATAAATGATCATAAAACAAGTCAATTTCACTTAAATGTTTATTTTGCCTTATGCATCTCCACTTTTTTGCATGTTGTTCTTGTAGTTCCTGTAGTGTGTACTCATGTTTGTCTCAAGGATCTGCTTCATTGTTCTGGAGCACCCAACTCTGTCCGTGCTGTCTCGTATTTCCTCATGCATCTTTGCCCTTTTTCCACTGTCCCATCAACCTGACATCACTGTTTCTGAGGGCAGCGAGTTTACAGTCCCTTATAAAAAGTTGATTTTACCAGTTGAGAAACTGTATTTGAGTGGTTTTATGGTGAAATTCTTAAAAAACTTTCAAGAATTGGTGCTTTAGTGATTCAAAAGCTGACTGTGTCTCACTGTGTTTATTTTTCCAGAGTGCTTCACACAACTTTGGTGCTGTCTCTAGAATTCTTCCAGCCCTTCTTTGGTTATTATTTCTTCAACGGGCTGCTGTTAGTGCTGCAGCTTCTCCACATCTTCTGGGCTTATCTCATCCTGCGCATGGTTTACAAGTTTGTGTTCCTTGGCAAGGTAAGAAGAGTATAAAGACAAAAAGACAAGAAGGACAACGAGAACAGTCACACTGCTACTAAAAAGAAACGGTTTTATTGAATTTATTTTTTAACTTCACAGGTGGAGCGTGATGAACGGAGCGATGAGGAGAGTGAGGTGGATGATGAGGAGGAAGAGGAGGAGCCTGAAGATGAAGGGGACAACTGGGAGCAAAGAAAGGGTGCAATTAACTCCAAACTGGCATCGCTGGCTAACAACTGTGTCCTGAACAACCTGACCAACCAGAGGAATATAAACAGCAGATTTCCCAAAGCGAGATAGTGGAGCCACCTCCTTTGACGTCAACAAAGCCTCACTGGAAAAAAAAAAAAAGTTATTTTCCCTTCTGCCTTTTGGAGATTAACTAGTTTCTGACATATTATACGTACGCGTGGCACTTGTGTACATCCAACACGGTCCTTTAAGGATTTCAGATCAGGGTAAGTCTACAACCTGTGTATCTTGAAAAAAAGAGGGTGAAGAAGCACAGATGATTGTACATCTGCACACTCAGTGTAAGATTAGGAAGAAACGCCATCGTTAACTGTCCCACATACCACTGCAAACTGCAAAAATATGTTCGACAAGACAGTTTAAGTTTCTTTACTACTTGTTTTTGCAGATTTTGTTTTTTTTTACTGTAATAAGTTGTAAATACAGAATAATACATGTTCATTGAATGTGCTACAATTCATTTAACAAGAACTACATTTTTTATACAAATTCAGACTTCTAATCAAACATGTGATATAAAATGTCTTAAACAGAGAGAACTAAAGCGAGAGTTTAAGAGTAATTCACTCCCACAGCTTTGTTTTCACATACACAGTATGATTGATTGTAAGACATCTGTTGACAAACCACTTAAAATATCTATTTTTAATGAAGCATTTAACAGACAGTTTTTTAAGTTTTAATCTGGTAGAATATGAAAATCTAATGTCCCTGAGGGATGACACAGTTATATTTTTCAGTGGATAGGATTTGATTTTATCAGTGAGGTTTAAGCTCGATCCTTAAAAATGTTGTGGCGCCCCCTGGTGCACAAAGAAGTACATGTCCATCTTGAGAATCCACTCCCCATGGCCTTTACAAACACATGTACTGCTCCTGGAAGTATGGACTTTAACTCTGTGTGTGTGTGTGTGTGTGTGTGTGTGTGTGTGTGTGTGTGTGTGTGTGTGTGTGTGTGTGTTTTCTACTTTGAATATCATTGTGACAAGCAGCATGATTTCTCATTGAGGTTTTTGTTGAGGTTCGCTCTACTGGACTTTAGTTTTGTGCCTTGGCTGCTGTTTTTTTTTGTTTTTCTGTAACTATTCTATGACAAGCAGTTGAAATTAATCTCTGTGTGTAAGTAGAATTAACTTTACTGGACAGACACTGTTGGTGAGGTTGATAGTCCCTTGGCAAGCGATGAGACAGATGCACACATATGGGCATTAGTGAAATGTGTGGTATTTTTAACAGGGGTGCTGTCTGCTAGGTCTAATGCTTTATTGCTCAGATGAACTTAAGTCTTACTGAAATTAATAGAATTTATTGTAATTATAAACTTTGATGAGATATTTTGTTATAACTAGACAGTGCTCTACTACTTTACTAGGAGGTGGATTTTACATGTATTTAAACAATGAAAAACTGCAGTACATGCATGGTCATTACGTACTAAAAAACTTGTATTACATCTTCATAGATTAGCAAAGGCAACTCTTCAAGATAAGTGGTTCTTATGACCACATACTGTAATTTATAAGATTTTAGATTAAAACAGGAGTAGAAGCAGGGTTGTGTCTAGAGCTGGAACTTCAAAGAACTGGAGCTTACAACATGAGGTGGGAAATAAGGTGTAGAGCACTTAAAGGGCTGACCTCCACTAGAAAACTGTTTTTAAATGAAAAATAGATACAAAACCAGAAGAAATGTCATGTTTCCATGAAAGCAACACTTGACTGTTCTCTAATAAGTGCACACCGATGCTTTGTTGATTGTGTTTGATAGTTTTTAATAAATTACTTCTATTTAATAAAACAGCACTGCTGCCTACTTTCAAACAGAGGTTTTTTACTTGTATTCATCTAATGTATTTTTCAAAGACAATTTTTTTCAAAACAAACATTTTTAATTTTTCACTCATCCACATCACACACTGTCATGTTACCATCCTCATAGTGACACACCCCCTAAGAGGCACTGGGCAGGGTATGGCATCATCCACCTCAATGCATGTGTCAATGTAAGGGTCCATCAGCACCATGTTTGGCAACGCCTTGTTACCCTTCTTCTCACTAACAAGGTATATCTGGCTGCTGACTGTTGTGCAGCCAGAGAAGAATTTCCCATGCAGACATTCCTCCTCCTCCATCACAGTCCACTCATCTGTCTCTATGTCAAGACGCAAACTCTGGCCTCCAAACAGATAGAGGGCACCGTTGAGCTCTGTAGCGACCAGGTCATATCTGTGGAAGGGTTACAGAAAAGGTTTATTTGTCATATAACTAATCTGTCTGCTACAGCTGAAAGAAATATCAGTCTAGTCATGTCAGAAAGCAAAACCGAAGTGGTTGTTGTTGAAAATTCTCTCACCGAGGAAATGGAGAATAGGTGACCACATCCCACTGATCCATCTTCACCATGTACCTCTGAATTCCACCGTATGCCTCCCCATTTTCATCAAGGCCGCACGCCACGTAGATGCACGACCCCAGAGCAGCAGTGGCTGCCCTCTCCACAGCCCTAACCATGGAGCTGACCTCCTCCCAACCCTCCTCTGACCCCAGGACCAGCCTCTCTACATCAGCCACGAGCCCTTCATCCATGCTGCCCCCCAGCACATACACCACCGAGTCGAGCCCTATTGAGCAGTGGCTGTGCCTTGACTTCTGTAGCGCCGGCCCATCCACCCAACGCTGGTTCCCACATTCATATATCCTGACCCAGTCCACACTGAACCACAGCACGTCCCGGAAGTAGCCGCCTGTCACAATTACATTGTCCCCTGCACAATAAGAGAACCAGAAAATAAAGAAAATGGAAAGTTTGGAAATGTATTGTTCAAAAACATATTTTGTGTTATTTGGCTTTAAGTTTGCATCTTTAATACACATATAGAACCTCACTCAGCATCAGTTTCATCATTATCTTCATCTCCATCACCATGAACATCATCATCCTTATTTTTCAACCATTACCTACTGCAGCTACCGAGTACTGTGTGAGATTCTTCCTCAGCAGAGGTGCACAGCTCTGCCATCTACTGCCGAGCGGGAGAAACTGGTAAAGTGCCTGTTGCTCCTGATCGTGAGGCCCACCCAAAACAAAGAGGGTCTCTCTGGCCCTGGTCCTCTTCATCGACCGGCCCATCGACCAAGATGGTGGGAAATGTTCATTCAGCATGCAGATGAGTTTGGCCCTGGGATCAGAGCTTTTCATTCTAGTCAAAAGTTCAGTGATAAACGGTAAAGAGAGAGACTCAGGCCTCACCAGCTCCACGAGCTCCAGAAAATGTTCCTCTCGTTTTGGATCAAAAGACACCCAACGCATGGTGGCCTCCAGGGCCAGATCATCTTTATAGATAGCCAGGTCATCACTGGAAAGAAGGTCTGCTATGGTTTCCTTAGACAGGGAGAGGAAATCCTCTTCTGCAACAATAGCGGAGAAGTGTGTGAGCACCACCTGTCTTGCTGCCTTGTAGAGCTGAGTGCAGCCCAGCTGCCAGGCGTAGGCCATCATTCCCAGACTGTTACTGAGGTGCAGCTCACGCTCCAGGAACTTGCAGCACAGCAGCCTGGCTTGCTCCAGCTGTAAAAAGTCTGCAGCCTCAAGGATCCCCAGAACATTTTCCCTGTCCAGAGAAAGGCTGGAGGTCTTGCTGTACTCGATCAAAATCCTGAACGGCTGCAGGCTCACACCTTTGATGTTAACTTTCCTTTTGGTGCTCTCTATTCCACAGCCGAAAAACAGAGCCCTGAAGTAAGGACTCTGGAGGGCAAGTTGTTGACGATTGACGTAAAATATCTCCCCTTCTACCTGAAGAGTAGCATCAGGGATCACATCAGGCTCAGAGTTAGAGTCTTTCACATGTAAAGCAGATTCATCCTTCTCAAGTTTGTTTATCTGCTCTGGAAGATTTGTGAATTGAGAGTTTTGAAGGTTAAGCTCACTGTCAGCTCTGCAGGCCATTTCACAAGAATCAGCAACACCAGTCGTCTTTTTCAAAGCACCTCTTCTTCGTTCTGGTTTACGACACACCAGCTGGTGTTATAAATAGACTTTCCCCATGACTGACAGCTCACTGAATGCAACATGGGAAAAGGAGGTCAGTTTTTAAAAAAAGATGCCAATTATAACACTGGAGGGGCAAGAACTTATAAATTAACAAATTATTTTTCAACAGATTTCACAGTTTAAAAGTTTTTCAGGTCGATGAATTTATAACAGAGTCAATAAACTATTAAACAGAGACTGTGACGTCAACTAATGGCGCTCAACGATTTGATTGGTCGAACATATCTGAGGTTAAAGTATAACTTCCGTGTCACGCAGCTAACATGGCGGTGAGTTCGTGTGGTTTTCGCTTTCATTCAAATATTCTTTTTATTTTAGGGTCCGTAAACATTGTTTGGCATATCTTTAGCAAGCAAATGTTCATACCGGACATGACCTGAAATGTAGAAGAACTACTCGAGAGCAAAGCGGCATTTTCATTGAATTTTCTTACTAAGCTAGCTAAGCAAAGCTAACTTCAGGCTAGCTTGGTGTTTGTATGCGGCTAACCTGCATGTGACTTAGTAGTGTGTGTTTTCTCTGTGTAGGATAAGGAGAAGAAGAAAAAGGAAAGTATCTTCGACTTGTCAAAATACATCGACAAGCCGATTCGTGTGAAATTTCAAGGAGGACGAGAAGGTAAGTGGATTCGTCCTTATATCAAGCTAATGCTAATATGTTCAGTCAGCGGAAGCGATTCATTTAAAAAACATTAGTTTCCATCGATGCCATTTAACACTAGCGGATGAAACGTTTAGATCTGTTACGTAAAGAAAAGTTTCAATACTTCGCTGTGAAAATACTTTTCAAGTATAAAATCATGCGTTTAAAACCTCGGTTAATTGAAAGTATTCATGTTGCAGTAAAACGTTTCCTCTGTGTTTTATTATTGTACTTGATGTTTTGGAGTAATATAAGTGCTGTATTATTATGTTTTGCATTTACTGCAGTGAATGTTTAAGTTTGAGACATTTTTAACCACTTTACACATTTCAATGCATCATATTTTCGGAGATCATCATCTGTTTGTATTTGGAAACAACATTTTTCCATGAAGGCGCAAACACTGTTGTGAGCTCTTTATTGGATTGATCCTAACTAATGCAAGCATGTATTTTCCTCTCAGCCAGCGGTGTCCTGAAAGGTTTCGATCCTCTGTTGAACCTGGTGCTGGATGGCACAATTGAGTATATGCGAGGTAAGTTAGTAAGTGAGAGGATACAAACTCTCCCACTAGTTTTATTTAAGGTAAACACAAGAAACTTGTGCTACAGAAAATGGACCAGACTCCGTGCATAGCTCCCTAAACTTAACAACTGCCTTGCACCCTGTTCTATATAACCTAGAGATAAATATACTTACGACAAATCAACATCATCTTAGGTCCCGTACATGCAGACTCTAAGAGAT
>JAQMCX010000046.1:410817-432448 GCA_029814765.1 Acanthurus leucopareius
TCTTGCCTACCACAAACAACACTATCTTCAACTAGGACAAATCACACTAGCAGATTCGGCAAACAAAAACTAAACACCTAAGCAAAACCTAAACAGTAGTTTTTTACCCAGAGAGCAAGCAAGAAGAGTGAACAAGTAAACAGTCATATAATCACAAAATGAGCCAATTCAAGGCAATCTAACTCACAATACAACTCACCTAAAGCAAACTAACTCACCTAAACAGGACAAATCACACTAGTAGAGAAAAGTAAACGTGATTCCAGAAAGGAGTCAAACTGAGCTCAATGGTGTGCAGACTGTTGAAGAAACACTGCCATGGGAAATCCTAGTTATGTATAACATGCTCTTTGACGATAGGCAAACTACAATGTAAAACTGTAGAAAGTGAACTGAGAGATGTCCCTTCTTACAGTCATCCTTCCATCCAAAAGCTTAATTTAGCAAGGATGAAGAAAACAAGCAGTAAAGTATTATGCTCTCTTACACTATACTTTCTATAATCTAGTATTTGTCCCCTTTTAAATAACTTTCCCTCAGGTATTTCAGTTTAAAGGATTTTTTTTGACCAATTTCAATGTTCAGCGTTCAAGGTTAGGTATAAGTACAGTATGATCAGTGTGCTGTATTTCACAAAATGTGTCTGACTTGGTTTAAATCTTTTTTGTAGGGGTTCTTTGGACTTTTCTTGTAATCTCATTGTCTGCTTATATTACACACTCCACAACTTATTTTAATAATGTTCCTGTGTGTCTGTAACCCAGATCCAGACGACCAGCTGAAGCTGACAGAGGACACCAGGCAGCTTGGGCTGGTGGTCTGCAGAGGAACCTCAGTAGTGCTAATCTGTCCTCAGGACGGCATGGAGGCCATACCGAACCCGTTCATACAGCAACAGGACGGCTAACACTCTCTTGTCTCACACACACACACACACACACGTACAACAACAGCAACCATGCACACACTTTTTATTTTGTGGAGTTTTTGTTGTTTTAATTTTTAATAAGACAAAACAGTAATAATGTGTAAAACAAAGCATATTTCTGTTGTTTAAAAATCATAAGTTGATCAGCAAAAGGACACTTGAAAGCACCTCACTAATGTTTCTGTCTGTGATGTGCAAGTTTGTAAAGATTTGAGTTGTCGAGCCCATAAGTTTGGGAAGTGTTAACAATACTGTTTTCTTTTTACCCAGAAAAAAGTCAACTTTTTACTATTCTTTGTTGTTTTTGATATGAAAATAAAATGAAAATGTACATAAAGTGTTGTAATTTTTTTTTCTACTCTGTTCTTGCATATTGTGGATGTTTGGATGGAGAAGTTTTTTTTGTTCAGAGAGCCTTGAAAGTTTCAGCAATTTGCTGAATGTTGAACTGCTTTTTCTAGTGTGGTTAAGTGGTCTTGAACTAAGCAAATCTTTTATAACCTGTTACATCCACTGCAGCAGTCTGTCCAGATAACCATTGTGACAAATTTGGCCAGATTACTTTCGTGGCCAAATGAATAAAGGCTGAAGTATAAAAGATGCACCTCAGTTGGCAGCAGTTAATTTACACCTGCAGTCCTTTTCATAATCACAGAAGCTAATAAATTGTCACACATATTGCACAAACCCCCAGTAAACCAGTTCAGAATACTTTGATGCACCATCACTTACAGTCTTTTGACAAGCTGGTGGATTAGTTGCAACTTAATTTCCTTTTTTGTATAGAGGTGGAATTTGATGGGATCTTTCAAAGTTTTTTTTAGGTATAAAGGGTGTGTGTTGTGTGTGTGTGTGTGTTGTGTGTGTGTGTGAAGATAAGCCATCCAAGCCTGTCTGCACACTGACAAAGAGCCATTTGTGGTAATAACTGTGTTGAGTTGGAGTCACTTTAAGAAGGGTGGGGGAATAATGTAAGACTGATTTACCTTTGTTTGGATTGTTCCTTGGGGGAGGCAGAGGGGGGACGAGGGATTCTGAGTCGGGTTTTTTTTTTTCTTTTTGAACAACACTTCCTGAATTGGACTCAAAATATTTAAAACTCAGATTTGTGATTTGTGCTTAGAAATCATATTTCCATATCAGAAATGTGAAAAAATAAATTCTTTGAGATAAACTTTAATCCAATTTCCCTTCCTTAATATGTCGTTAGATCAATAAAGTCATCTTAAAGGCCTGTTTATGGATTAGAGATGCTTTAATCCTGGTCAAAGGACCCGCAGTGGTTTACCAGGTGTTGGAAGTCCGGAGTTTGCAGTCAGAAGTAAAAAGGTGGATTTCCAGGAGGCGTCGCTCTTCTGCTGCTGCTCAGTCACTGTGTCAGTGGAGCGCAGACAGGCAGCAAACATAGGCAGCGATGAACTCCGGGAAAGATTCTTAATACATCTAGTTTTTCTGTTGCTTTCTTAACCTGGAGATTATGGGAGCTCTGAGGTGACAGTAGAAATGCCTGTGCACACCGGGGTGTAACCAAAGGGATCAGAACCTATGGGGTCCGGATTTCAGGAGCTGAGCCCACCGCCTAAAGCAAACTGAACAGGTGAGTTACCTGCGGGACGGACACGGCACACCCCTCGGCAGGTGGAACAAATAGTGGATCTCTCGCTCCTGTTTCTCGTCGTTTTCCATCCATTTATCTGGTGTTGCGTCCCCGGGAAGTGCGGGATGTCGTGAGCGTGAGCGTGCAGCGGAATGATAGAAGAGAGGTGAGTGAGTTTACCTCAGAACATAAAGCCTGTATTGTTTAAAAGCTGCACACTGTGATGCACCTGGAGCCGCTGTGCGTGACACGCTGGTGCGGTGAACTGTGAATGTCCCCATTAAGTGTGTTTATTCTGTGAAGTCGTGCTCTGTACAGATTTTAGTGGAAATAACTTGTGGCGTGACCCCTTTTCAAATCTACTGATCTTTAATCATGCAACATGGCCTCTCTGATTTGGTCTCATTTGCGCACAGTCTCATGCAGCTGTCCTGAGCAGAATTACAGCTTGAAAACACACACGAGCCTGCTATTCAGTGATAATCGACCATTCGAGGATGAAGACACACATTTTTCACCGTTTCTTTCAACTTTGCTGTTTGAATTAAGGTTTCCAAGCTTGCTATACAATGAGCATGAAGAGTTTTTCTCTTGTTTTTGTCTGATTATAAATGCATTCTTGTAAATATCAGGATGATTTATATCCATCCTGTATCCCACCCATCATATTGTCAAACTACAGAGTATCATCATATGTTTCAGTACAGTTCAGTACAGTTCAGTACAGTTCATGATAGAACAATAACTGTATTTCTTCCAGGACTGAGTCATCTCGTCTGTCGGGGGTTATGATGGTTTGTACAGTGGAATGTGAATTCTGAGGTTACAGCTGTGAATCAAACATGGAGGTGAATAAAGATGGAGGAGGGGGGTCATGGTCTCCTGCAAGAGCATCTCCTGCTCCCTCCCCCTCTGCCTGCTGCAGGAGCAGCCTCATAGCCTGCTTCCTGTTGTTCCTCATCATCGGGGTCTTTATAGGCCTGCTCACTGGTGAGTCCACGGACAGACTCCTCTGTTACAGACACTTATTCTGTGGAGACGTCTGTAGGAAGAAAACATCTCTGCTCTATTGTTCCCAGCCTACCTGGTGCAGGAGCAGCATTATTTCATGGAGACGGTGGAGCTGAAAGGTCTCAAGTATGATCCTGTTCTCCAGGATGAGAACTCTGGTTTCTCTATAGTGCTATCTACAGTTTTAAAGTCCAAGGTTGGTCCAGACTTCCACCACATTGAGACCTCGATGTTTCCTTTAAAATGATGTTTAAGTGTACGTTTTCATTCTCTTCCAGATTAAAAACGTCTTCACTGCCTCATCGATATCACACCACTATGTTGACTGCAGTATTGTTGCCTATGGGTGAGTGCACACTGAGCCGAAGGTGATCATTCACCCCGAACAACGAACAACACTGTCTGTTTTCCTGTCTTCCCAGTAACATTAATGGTGAGGTGATGGCAACATTCAGACTGGTCTTCAGGGTGTCTAAGGTCCAGCAGTATTCAGACAACTTTGTTCAGGACTTGCTGAGAGCAGGACTCAGCTCCGTAATGCACGGGGAACCGCTGGCAGTGCCAGAATTTGGAGGGATCAGTGCTATCGTCTTACTGGGTAATGAGACCATACTGTCATCAGTTGACTATCTGTGGCCCTACAAGTGGGTGTGTGTGTGGTGGGAGTGATAAAACTAGTCTAATATTTTGTCGCAGACTCCCACAGGAGCTAATGTTTTTTTCCTTTCTTCATTCCAAGGAGCCAGCGGGAAGTCATTTTATCTTATTGGAGATGAGATGATAGGTAAGTAAATATGTTGTGCACCCGAGTATGTCTGTAGATAATCCTCCCTCTCGGAATATGAAGTGGGTTGTGTCTTTAATATCAGGGCAGATAGAGTGACTTGTCTCTGTGACCCAGTTTTGCTCTTTTCCGTGACTTTTAAAAGAAAAGCTTCACATTTTTTCCATATCTTGTAAAGACTCGCTCAGATATACACACACTGAAGAGGTTTTGGTTTCTTTCATTGTTCCTGCTTGTCAGTGGCAGTAAAAAGATCCTTTTATTACACAATACCAACGCATGAAATGGAACAAAACTCACACTCCTCATTATATGCAGAACATATTCTAAAGTTTATCTGAAGCTGATAAAAGTCTTTCAGGATCTAAGTTATTCAAAGTAAATATGTATCCTGCAGGAAAGAAGATAGCTGGGACCTGAATAAAGGGAGAAGCTTAACTTTTTTTTAAAAAACTTATTTTGTTAAATTCAGACTGCAGAAAGCAAAAAAATAAATAAATACATAAAAATTTGGAGCACATGTTTAAACTAAAAGAGGACTGCAAATTTCATCCCACTATTTTTCACACTGCAGTTGTGTAAAGAATGGATCACTTTGTGCAGTATGAACAGTAATGTATAGGGGCAAGCGTGCCTTGTTTTAAGATGTAAATGATAAAGATATGGACCAGCCTTATATTATGAGTTGAATTTTTCATAAAAATCTATCTTGCACTGAAATATCTCACCAATCCTTAGTTTCTCTGTTTAATAGTCATTCTACCATTTAGATCATGTGATCTTTCCAGCCAGGTGTCCTGAACACACCTTCACGTGTGACAATGGAGAGTGTGTCACCAAACTGAATGCAGAGTGTGACTTCATCCCCGACTGTGCTGATGGATCTGATGAAGCTCGCTGTGGTGGGTGACTCTTTGAACTTTAAATGACCCCTGACCTTTTCAAGCCTCATTTTTCAGTTTTATTTTTCTGTTAACAAGCCTGCATAACACAAGCTGCAACATCCGGACACTCCCAGATCACACTGTACTGACACACCTGTAAGAGAATCCATCACTGCTTCATCTTCATCTCTTCCCCTCAGCCTGTGGTACACGTCCTGCCATGGGGAGTCGGGTGGTGGGTGGAGAGGATGCACGGGAGGGGGAGCTGCCATGGCAGGTCAGTCTGAGGCTCCATGGACACCACACCTGTGGAGCCTCCATCATCAGTGAGCGCTGGCTGGTCAGTGCAGCACACTGCTTCGAGAGGTAGTTAATCCATCAGTAAATCTAACAGTTAAATAATTTTACTACTGAGGGACTTCTGAATTATGTATTAATTGTCGTCAAATTTCTTTTCTTTCTCCTTGAAGAGACAACGACCCCAGAGAGTGGACGGCACTGGTGGGGGCCACACTGGTGAGTGGCGAGGAGTCCGAGTCCAAAGCGTTTAACGTCAAGTCCCTGGTCGTGTCTCCAGACTACAACCCCATGACTACTGACAACGACGTGGCCGTGCTGGAGCTGGAGACCCCTCTCACCTTCAGCTCCTACATCCAGCCTGTCTGTCTGCCCTCCGTGTCTCATGTCTTTGCCCCCGGACACAGCTGTGTGGTGTCAGGGTGGGGCGCACTAAACCAGTTTAATAGTAAGTCTGCTCTCAGGTGAACAGCACAGCACAGAACAACTCCACACAGGGTCATTCTGACCCTAATAAAGGCCCCATGCTGAAACACATAGGTCTTACAATAAAATTGGTCCATATACTACAAGTGTTGCCATAGTTTTGACCTCTATTAGACTTCTTCCTTTTCTTTGCACCTTGTAAGTGGAAGAAATTTAGTCAGAAACCCCTATTCTACTTCAAGATGATGATTTTCTTGTAACAGTGTAATGCAAACAAATCTTTTTTAGTGTGGAAACGCAGAGAAACTAAGCTATTTGATGTCAGTGAGTTTAGAAATTGTATCCATCAACAGTAATTTAAGCTGTATTATGATAACCCGACATGACATCTAGTCTGGTATTACAGTGTTATGTTACTACCTCTCACAACTCTGCATGTAATTATTCTAGATTTACCAGGAAATACATAAGAATAAATAACCTTTTTCTATAATATTATTGACATATTTCAATGTTTTTTTTGATAAACGGTCAGTTCCATATAATTCAGTGTTGCTCTTCTGTCCCTCAGCTGAGGTTCCTCCCACACTGCAGAAGGCTGTGGTGAAGATCATCGACTCCAAGGTGTGCAACAAGTCGTCTGTGTACAGAGGTGCTGTGACTCACAACATGATGTGTGCTGGGTTCCTGCAGGGCAAGGTGGACTCATGTCAGGTCAGGCTACAATGGGACGAGCTATCAACTTACATTCTCTAACAATGCTTCCTCTTCTCAGGGCAAAATTTGCTTGTGTGCACCGATGAGCTGGTCTTCTTTTTCTATCCTGAAAGGGTCAGAACTGTTTGCTAACTCTGGTCCCACCTTAAAATAGAGGCCCGCAGGCTGTTACTGTTATTTCATCCCAGCATAACAGGATGTGTGCTATTAATATTACAGTTAAAAAATGTGTCATTCTTCCATAAAAGAGGCTCAGATTCAACATGTGACCCACTATACAGCAAAATCAGTTCACAGTGCTGTGTACATAATTGAAATATTGCATTCTGACAGTTTATTTATGTCAGTACAGAAGTTTTCTTTTTTCTTTGTTCATGAAGTCTGAAGCTGTATCCTTGTGTTTTCTGTGCAGGGTGACTCTGGAGGGCCTCTGGTGTGTGAGGGGGCCCCAGGGAGGTTCTTCCTTGCTGGGGTGGTGAGTTGGGGTGTGGGCTGTGCTCAGATCAACAGGCCCGGGGTTTACTCCCGTGTCACCAGACTCCGAAACTGGATTCTGAGCCACACAGATCCCAGTTTGGTCCATGATTTTTCCCAGTATATTCCCGCTGTGCCAGCTGCTGTGACAGGAGGAGGCTTTAACGACCCGCCGGTACCCAGAACCACAGCCACAGATGTGTCGTCTGCACCAACCCCGCCCAGTAACGCAATAATGAAGCATTTTATTTATTAGATAGAAGAAATGTCAAACGCAGTGAATACTAATAATGTTGAACTCACTTATTTGACACTGGTGCTACATGATCTTTCCATCATGTCTTCCAGACTTGAACTGCAGTGGGATCTTTAGGTGTAGCGCCTCCTCCTGTATCAACAAGGTCAACCCAGAGTGTGACGGAGTCTCTGACTGTCCAAACCAAGCTGACGAAAGAAACTGCGGTAAGTTTATGAGTGTAGAACAGGGCACATGCTGGGTTGAAAGGGAGTGCTGCAGTTGTGTGTTTTTTTGGTTTCAGACTGCGGTTTACGGCCCGCGTTGGGCTCCCAAAGGATCGTGGGCGGAATAACAGCTCGACGTGGGGAGTGGCCTTGGATTGGCAGTCTGCAGTACCAGAGGTTTCACCGTTGTGGAGCCACGCTCATTCACAGCAAGTGGTTACTCACAGCAGCACACTGCTTCAAAAGGTACTGTGAGTCTAGAAACTCACAGAGATAACGTGTTTTAGCACAGCAGAATTTTGTAAAACCAGACAAAATGACTCTCTTCTGCACTGAATGACAAGTTGAGACTAAATTTTACTGAAATAAAATACACTGAAAATGGTGCTGAGCCTGTAAAACACAATCATTCATAACCCCCCAGTGACCCGAGCCCCACCAACTGGGCTGTGAGCCTGGGATCTGTGCTGCGCTCCGGGATGGGAGCCCTGGTCATCCCCATCCAGAGGGTCGTCATTCACCCAGCCTTCAACGGCTCCACCATGGACCACGACGTGGCTCTGTTGGAGCTGACGTTTCCAGCCCCCATGTCCTACACCATCCAGCCTGTCTGTCTCCCCTCACCCGTGCACCGCTTCCTGAAGACAGCAGAGTGCTACATCGCAGGCTGGGGGTCCATGAGGGAGGGAGGTGAGAGATTTAAAATCCCTCTGACATCAGGCACGACTTTCCAGAAAGAACTGTACAAGATGATGACAAGGAAGGGGGGAGGTGATAAGCTTTATAGAAGAGACGTATAGTAGATGAGTTATACAGCTCTCTTTAATAACTAGTAATATTTCTGATCCTGGTCATTTAAAATTGCGAGTCAGCACTGTCTGAGACGATGACGACGATAGCATCCTAATGGACCTCTATCTCAAGACTCATCTCATTAGGACATTGTAGCAAAATTATGAGAGGTGCCCCCTTTCCACAACATGGTGAGGAGGTGGGATGTGAGGCAGAGAGAGACAGCAAGAAGGCTGATGTCTGTTTTCTTAGACTGTTCAATTTTTAATGATTCAAAACAGAAATAACACAAAATTTGACAAAGAGTTGAACTGCATGTGCATATAATACATAACTCATAGTACCTTCAGCCACAAGATTTCACATCCCCTTGTGAGTTGCAGCAGGTGGGAGGATTTTAAAATCGTTGTCCATAGGGACTTAAAACAAGTGTCTCAGTTAAGAGATGTGCATGACAACAAGAGAACTTTGGAGAAGCGAAAGCTTTCACATCATTATGACCCTAAAGAAAAACATGTTAAAACCTTTTTTTGTGATAATTATGAAGATGTTTTGGACTGAGGTAGCCCTCAAAGTTCCGTTATCCCATCGATCTTTCAATATATATAATATGTAATGAAACACTATTAAGTGCTTATTCACACACAACTAAGCAACATGTCTCACTCACTGAGCCAAAACAGTGAAGGTGAACACAATTCTGTTCATTTTGCTCACGAGTGAAAAATTTAATTGTAAATAACCCACTGATATAATTATTCCTCTTTGGCACAGGCTCGTTGACCAACCTGCTGCAGAAGGCTGCAGTGAACATCATTGACCAAGCAGACTGCCAGCAGTCGTATGGACACGTGCTGACCGAGAACATGATGTGTGCTGGTTACATGGAGGGAGGCAGAGACACCTGTCTGGTAAGATGCAGCACAACATCACACTATGTGACACAATTACCTTTAACACAGCCTGGAAGTGGAGCGGACGTCTGCTACACTGTTGGCAGCATCTGAGCGGCAAGATTGTGGTTCGAGATAACACAAGTGAGCAGAGGCTACGGTAAACAGGGCCGGGGCTCTGGTTTTACAGTGGATGGTTAACCAGGTCAGAACAATAAAGGTCAGCCATGCCTTTTTACTCTTTAAGAGGTTTCTACAACTTGTATTTGGACAAAATTAAAAGAATATTAATAACTAATGCTTTAAAAACACCTGTCAGATAATCTAATCATGGTGAAATCATGCTGGAGATCTGTAAGTGTCCCATGAGGAACATTGCTGCACTTAACGTGAGAAACGCCTATCTGATGGGAGAGAGTGCATGCTCTTTCCTACAAATACAGAGTCCCCCTTTTTAACTGCTCCCTCTCTGTAATCTTCTTATGTAAGGAAACCCACATGCATTCCTGTCTCGGTCAGAGCACCTGGCATCCCAGCAGCGATCCAAGTGACATTCTCTTTGCACTCTACTCGTCTGCTTTTCCACTCATCCTTAATCGATTGTTTTTTTTCTCCTCTGCATGCCAGAAACCCGAGAACATCCAGGTTATTTTAAATTCAGACAAATTATTAAAAGCTATTCTTTTGGTGTTTGTCCCCTCTTACTGTCTTTCCACCAGGGAGACTCTGGGGGGCCGCTGACCTGCCGTCAGCTCTCTGGCCAGTGGTTTGTTGCTGGAGTGACCAGCTGGGGACATGGATGTGGGCGTATTGGTTTTCCAGGGGTTTACACTCGTGTGACGTCCATCAGGAAATGGATATCTACATACCTGCCCTTTTAAAAGCAGCTAAAAGATGACAGACTTGAGGAACACTGAGGACCTGCCTGATAGATTCTCGGCAGAAAAGGGAACTACATGAGGACTACAGTCATGCTAAAACTGACACACACATACTTGCAGCTTCTTAAGTATTGACCTGTGTGACCTGCTGGTCATAGGTGCTGTTTGTTAACACTGTGCAATCATCCGAGATCGGACCGACCTCTTTCGCGACGTACTGAAGAAGTTAAGGCAATACTGAACTGTGCTTATGGACATTCAACCGGCACATGCATCATTAAGAAGTATTTATTTCAGTTATTTATTGTCCTGACTGGTAAACTTACTGTAAGTGGTTTTGAGCATTTGTATTGTGTGTGGGGTTCAGAATATATGTGGGTCATTTATGGGTACATTGCTTTTTTGTGTCTGTTTAAAAAAAATATAAAAAAAACAAAGATGCAATGTTGCAATTGTTACTGAAAGTTGGGTTTTCTGCAAAAAAAATACAAACGTGTGTGAAAAAAATGGAATCAGCTTCAGAGGAGAAAACTTTTCTGTTTCTAGTTTGATAAAGAAAACTTGTTATGTTTCTTTCAATAATTTTTTTACAAGAAAAACAAGACTCTGATTGACAAGATTTATTCTTTTTTTCATGAAAATCCATTCATTTGCTCACAGTCACACCCCAAGTAGTGTTCTCAGGCTTGTCTGGCTCTTGCTTCCAGACATTAACTCAACAAAGCCGAGAAAGGTTCAGTACCCCGTGTACAGCAAGGCAGACCCTTCTAAAACAAGCCCACTACTGTGGAGGGCGGCAGATAGAGTGACAACCAGAAAACGGGTCAGACAAAACAGTTTTGTTCTCCAGGTGTACTTTGATATAGGACTGTTTGGAGGCTTGTGAATGTCAGATTCGAGGTTGTGAAAACACAAAGTGGGTCCTCAAGGCAATTTTAAGTAAGTCTTTTAGAGCAGAGGCATGTTAAGGAAAGCCTGGTTTGTCTCTTAAGGGCTCAAGTTGTGCCGTGCTGCTCATTTTCTAAAGACAAATATTCAAGTCTTTCTCTGATCACAAACACAATGAAAAGAAAAGGGGCAACGAGCATGACACACTGCTGACAGTTTTAAGGAGCAATTAAAGGGACTGAGAGGCTGTTTACAGTTATTACCTGGGTTTTGTATCTTCTTACACAGATCTGAGAAGTAAAGACACACTCAACCTTTGCATACTGGCAGGAATGTGTCACTGTTTCTCCTGAAGCCCCACTGTAGTAAACACATTATTTTAACTGCTCCAAAATACAAGCCAAATTGCCGCAGTTCACCAATTTTCACGGGGCTGAAACATACTGAAGCATGCACTGCACAAGGGATCACCATCAGCTCGCACATGCATACAAACACATTCACACCAACATGAGATTCATAGTTTCCAATAATTCAGATCTTCATATCTTTGGACACGTGGCACCAAACTGCAGCTTTTTAACAATGCATGTTTACTTATTAACCAGAAGATTCATTATTTTTTTAAACATAAAAACACATATAATTAAACTTTGTTACCAGACGTACTCAGAGCAAACTTAAAATGTCCATCAGAGACATTGTTATGGCTAGAGTCCACAGGCTCTGCTTCGCCTGTCTGTGAGGTATTGAGACAGAATCGATGGTGTGCTGCTGTTATGACACACTCGTGCACAGCTCCTGGCCTCCTGCTGCACGGTGCTCCTCACTGCAAGCTGCAGCCTGAGGAAGGGAAGGGTGGCGACAGGGATGTTCACATGCGAGCTCTTTCCCTCTGTAGTCTGGAGTTGTATGTTCGGGACACCGTGTTCCAGGCATCCATGTACCGGTCCATACACATGGCAATACATTTCTGTGATGACAAAACCAAATACATTAACACTTTGAAAAAAAATTTACTGACAAAATGTGTTCTTTAGTATCTAAAGTAAAGAGTAGAAAGTTGTATGAAAAAGCAGGAGATCTTGACTGGAGGCTAAGACCAATATTTTTTCAGTAGTTTTTGATAGGAAACCTGACTTAGGCAATAAATAATCATCTAAATTAATGGTCCAACTGACCAATGGTTTCAGTGTTTGTCTTGCTGCACCTTAAAGCAAACTTAATTTCATTATGATAAGACAAACCTGCTCAGAGTTGTCCAGCGTGCTTCCAGGTTTTCCTATGCACTTCTTGAAGCATTTGTCTGTCATTCTCTGAAACGCAAAGAAAATGTCATATTATTATAATTCATAACAGACAGAGAATATGAGTCAACAACATCAACGGTGAAAGTGTCACTTATGTATTATAGGTGAAAAATATTTGACACTTCCAGAATGAAACTGGATCAAAAAGCACATTTGTTTTAAGAGTCAAGGTTTGTAAATGGCTCAGGTGTGGTGAGTAATTCTGGAGAATATAATGTTTATTTTTCGTCCAACGATCAGGGAAGGAAACTTCCTCCTGATGTCCTTACCCTGCCTTTAACCTACAACTCACGCTATATTATTATTATATCAGCAACGTTTCAATGGCTGCTGTCTCTGTGAGGCACATTTCATTTATGTGGAGACAAATTCATGACATTATCTTCTTCTAAGGTGATAATTAACTATTAACGAAGGCTATGATGCCATTTCCGATAAACTTAATTATTTCTTAGTCATGCTTTTCCTCTGTGTTAGGTGAGTCTTGCTAGCTTAGCAGCTGTGTCCAGTGATTTACCTGCAGCAGCTCCTGTGCGTTAGCCACCGCGATCTGGACCTTGACCTGCTCCATGATCGTCCCGGCGTCCACTTTACCACCTGATCCACCTGCTGAGAAGTCTGAACCGAACCCGTCCATTTCTACCGGAGTCGTTAGCGAAAACTCTAGTTTTATCAACCTACTTTAAATTCACGTGCGGACAGCCACTGCTAGTTCAGGCTAACGCAAGTTTTCAATGCCCTTGATAGCGGCGGAAGACTAAATACGTCATTTCCTTGTAGTTCATTCCTGTAAGGGAAATGTAGTTTTGCTTAGTGGACAAGGTCAAGTTACAGTGTAATAAATATAGCTCTTTCAAAAAAGTTTTCTCCGTGATATATCTGTAGTCATGTTTATAATACTTAAGAGACACTGAAGGCTTGTCAGCACGCACACATCCGCCCTCATTCCTGGAAACAACGCACGTGCGCCCACGCGCGTGTGTCTGCCACACGGTGGAGCTATACTCCATTGAATCGCTCCAGTCTTTCCAGTCTTCATGCCAGTCAATGAGCTCTTTTGTGGAATGAGTTAGACTCCAACTTGGACTTTTCAAGTATGCAGTTAAAGAACTATAACAATTAATACAATTTATTTTCATATTATATTATTATATTATATTATTTATTTCATACACACAGTGTTAACTTTATTGTGAGATTATTACTATAGATAGATTTTTTCTCAGATTTTTTATGATAGATATTTTAAAAGAAAATACAATGCCAAAATGCAATACCTAGTCAATACTAATGCTTAATCTATAACGAACTGTATTGGAAAAAGCAATTCAATAAAATATAATGATATGTATCCATGCTGCATGTAACTTTCCTGATGTAAATGTTTATAAAATAAGAAACAGTTTCAGTTAGACCTTAATTTGTCAACTTGCCTTGGTAACTATGTGGAAAGCAGGAGCCAACAACATAAATAGAAAGTCATAAGAACCCCTGGATTGTTTTGTACTGAGGTCTGGGCATGAGGATGACCCCCTCCAGGACCCCTCTCCTTATGTTCCAGACAGGATGACCTCACCGAGGAGACCACCTGCCTCGAGTGAACAAATATGTGGTACAGTGAGTCTGCAGGCAACAATGGAGTGACGGTTACTGTCAACTAAAAAAACCTTCTGTGAGTGGCCGACTGCGATGCTGGGGGCATTGAGGAATAATTGCGGGGGATCTGATTAGTGGCGTGCAGGCCCAAGAGTAATTAATGACCTGTTACACAATGCTTGCACCCAAGCAAATGCAAACACACACACACACATAGGCATAAATCCGCCGACCAGTTTGGCTCAAAGCCATTGGGCTGACTGGGGGAAGGGAGGGTTGGGTTAAAGTGCAGCAAAATGAATTAACCCCAGATTACAATCATGAGTTCATTAATCTAATCTGCTTAAATTCCTAATCTCCTTTAGGCACACTTGTGTGTATGAAAGCATTTGGCGCAGTCTGCTAGAAGGGAGGCTTCAATAAGCACCAGCAACAATGGTTATGAGAATATGAATTAACAATGAGTGTGTTTCTAGTGTCAAACTTTGAAGTTTCACAAGACGGTTTTGTGTTTACTCCAGGGCTCTCAAGTGTAAAAAAAGAAGATGCTTGTGGCTAGAGGTATCGTAAGGAAACAAAAGTGGATAAAAGGAAAGCCGACTGAAAAACACACACATCTGATCACATACACACAAATGTAGAGAGTTCAGAAACAGCAGCAGCTTTTAATCTTCAAAAGCAGCCGTTGAGTGACAGCAAGAAGGAGCAGGAGAGGGAGGGGAAACCTGAGCAGTGTGTGGCTAGTAGTGCTGTTTGTGGTATTGCAGATCAGTCAGTTTTAAAAGAGGGGGGAGAAATTGTCCCCTGTGCCCCTACTGTTGAAATAAAAATGAGACCTCAAATATTTAAACCATCACTGATCCATTTACTGTTTTGTGTATATCTGTAGTATTCAATTTTCAATTTCTAACTACCTCCCTTACTTATTTTCCGACTTCCATCAGGCCTTTCCACTGTTGATATTTTAACTTGTCAATGCAAAGTAAAGGTGCAACTATCAACATAAACCGTTTTGCCAGTTCAACAGGGAGCCAGCATGCACAATAGGGTGTGCCTAAATAGCATCACGGGATTATTAATGTCAGTAATTACACCTGCGGACATGTTGGGACTTGTCCTAACAAAGAATCTCACACAGAGAAGAGACTTAATGCTTCAATCTATTCTCCCTTTCTTCCTCTTAAATTCTACTACTATCTTGAATTTTAATTAATTTTAATTTAAAGTACTTAAACATTCCTCGCTTTTATTCATTACTTATAAATACATAAGAAAGGTACCTGCAGACACACACACACACACTTGTCTCTTTATCCTTGAGAGGACCGTCATAGAAATAATGCATTCCTGAGCCCATTACCCTAACCTTGACCATTTCAACTGAATGCCTGACCCCAACTCTAACCCTCTCTAAGTATCTCTAAGTATAACTCTTGCCCTAAAAACAGGTCTTAAATCTTAAATAGTTGTTTGAACCAGCCTAAATGTCCCCCACAATGCTGGTTTAAAACAAAAATCGGTGTGCACAGATGGTATTTCAAGAACATATGCATACACTCTACATTTGTCAAATTTCTACTTTTAAAATATCAACATTTTCTGAGTTATATCATATTTTGGGCAACGAGTGCATATAAGTTAATTTCTTGTATGTGCAGGCTTACTTAGCTGGTCCTCGACTGATTGTGCTCTTGTTCAAATTGCTCACAAGTACTGAAATCCTTCAGAAAATGCAAAGAATTCAGCAGGAGAACTAATCTCATGGTCCTCAGAGGAACATAAACCTGCCATCATATGATCATAAAGACCGGTAAATATGTGAAGCAGAGACTTTGCTGTCCTTTTCCATTGTTCAGTTTCAGAGGTGCACAGCCATAATTAACACTGAGGACAAAGAGATCTTGTGTCTGATGGTTATCTAGTTTTCCTTGCACGTGTACATTTTATCAGCTAATTCCTTTATTTTTTCAAGTCAGCGTTTTTTAAATCCGGCTACTTTTAGATCAACAAAACGATGAATACATTAAGGCTTAACATGTCTCCCCCAGCATTTTATTCCTTGCAGTGTGGAGATGGCATTCATGACTAGTTGTAACATTATATGGAAACCATTACCAAAACCATAAATTGAATAAATAAAATTCAAAAGCTCTTTTTAATCAAGACCAAATTATTTCTTGAGCCTCCGCTTCATGATATATCAGGAAAATAAAAGATATCCCTCTTTGTAATATTTTTTATTATTATTATCTCAATTACTTTATGTTTGTCTGATATTATATCTTCTTATCATTTAATCCTTTTTATTTGTGTCGTCAGATCTTGTCCTAAAACCTTTTCATGTCTCTGCCAAATCACCTTGAATTGCCTTGTTGTTAAAAGATACAGATAAACCAACTTTGCCTTTGATACAGTTGGCAAACTAATGATGTTTTTATGTGAGCTGGCAGGTGAAGCATACACAGACAGGTGTTTTTTCTGTATTTCTATCGCTCTCATAATTTATAGTGATAATCTGCTCTCTCCCTAAAGTTGGATGAGGAATAAAGCAAGCCTTTGCTGTGGTGTTTTAGCCCATTGGACAATAGTAGGAGGAGTAGGAGGAGCCAGTTTGAACACCCTGGCTGGCTCTGCTCTTTCTCTCCGCTTCTCTCGTCGCTCTCCCGCAGGCTGCGTGGCTTCCCGAGAACAAAAAAGCGGAGCTACTAACACTACAAATCATTGTTTTTACGCGTTTAAACTCAAAACTCTCGGCGCAGACAAATGGCTGAACCATTTCCCAACAGTTTAGGACGCGATACAGTTTTGACTTCGGAAAGGGGATTTGACTAAATTGTGCCACAACTTCAAAAAGACCAACGACGGAACAAGTTGTAGCCGAGATAAAGGAATCCGGATCAGCTTTGCGCATATCAAGGTAAGCGTTAGACGTCTAATCCATACAAAGTATCGGTCACTCAGATACGTGCTTGTTTGACGTTTCTCCAACTTCCGAAATGTGAGGCATTTAGTTGCAGGCTGTAACATGGGATCCTTTGATGTTGTGTGGGTTGTAGCAGCCTGGATGTTTGCAGGCTGCTGCTAACTTGGGAGGAAAGTTGAGCGCATGCTGAAATGCTGACCGTAGTTTCACATTTACTGCACAAAACGAATTGGATTTCACGCTGAGTCCCTCCACGGAAGTCCACCGTCCCCCTTTCAGAGGGATTGAATAGCCGTCTAGAATTTATCTGTTTTGAAACAATGAAGGCTTTTAAGCGTAAGATATTTATTTGGTTGTTGTCAAGTTGTGGACAGCCTTTGTTGACCTAAACTTCCATATCATGGTTTAAACAATAATTTTAATTAAAAAACAGCAAAAATGTTTGATGATGCCATGTTAATGCATAACGTTTGTTTTTAAGAAAATAATAAAGCTAATTGAAATTAAGAGGTTTCGCTTCAGAATGCAGCAAAAAGGCTGCAAAGCTGTCGGAAACCACCAGGATATGGATGTTCAAAAAAAAAAAAAGGGGATTTTGTGTTCAGCTGTTGCACAGTGGTTACATAATTTCATCCTTAAGGAGCTGGTCTTAGGTGTTACATCTTATGTGGGCTTGAAAGTTTTTCCTTTTGGCACCATCTTGTTTGTGAGCCTGTAGAGAGGCCGAACAAGCTGGCAGGAAGCTCTGAGCTTCTGCTTAAGTTTAGGTGACTCACAACCCTGAAATGTTTATAGGGGTGGTAGTATGTGATATAGGACAACACACCCAGGTGTTGTTTCTACGTCTCTAAAGGCCAGCGTTGCTCATTTGTTGTCACAGGTCTTGAGAATTGATTCCTGATACTGATGCATGTTCCCTACTTCAAATCGTTGTGTCACACAGTGTACACACACTGGTTTCCTGTGGGTGAGCCACTTATCTGATATCCTTTCATCTCCAGAGTCCGAAGTCCATTTCCGTTGTTGCCCAGCACACTGATATGACTCTTTTATTTCTGAACAGCCTATTTATCAGCGTTTGGCATTGAGTTTTGTTTAATCACAAAATGGGAGTGTTTATGGCGGCGCTCACATCAAAAGAGGGGTGAATTACCTTAACGTCTGAAGCGATTAAATGAAACAAATGAAAAGGAGCATTTCTCAAAACTTTTGCTTCTATTTTTGTTCCTATCTTTCCCTCTCTAGGTCCAAGTCAAGATGTCTGTCAGTAACCACGAAAACAGAAAGTCTCGCTCGAGTTCTGGCTCCATGAATATCCAACTCTTCCACAAGACATCCCACGCTGACAGCCTGTTGACACAGCTCAACCTGTTACGCAAAAGAAAAGTCTTCACAGATGTTGTCCTGAAGGCTGGAAACAGATCCTTCCCCTGCCACCGGGCCGTCCTGGCTTCCTGTAGCCGATACTTTGAGGCCATGTTCAGCGGCGGGCTCAGGGAGAGTCGGGACGCTGACGTCAACTTCCATGACTCTCTCCACCCGGAGGTGCTGGAGCTTTTGCTTGACTATGCCTACTCGGCCAGAGTCATCATTAATGAAGAAAATGCAGAGTCACTTTTGGAGGCTGGGGACATGCTTCAGTTTCATGACATCAGGGACGCAGCAGCAGAGTTTCTAGAAAAAAACCTCCACCAGTCAAACTGTCTGGGGATGATGCTGCTGTCAGATGCCCATCAGTGCCAGAGACTGTACGAGCTGTCGTGGAGGATGTGCCTGGCAAACTTTGCTACTCTCTTCAAAACAGAGGACTTTTTAAGCCTTCCCAGAGACAAAGTCCAGGAGCTGATCCTAAGTGAGGAGCTTGAGGTGGAGGATGAGAGCCTGGTGTATGAGGCTGTCATTGACTGGGTCAAGGCTGACATGGAGCGCAGGCACAGCGAGCTGCCTGAGTTGCTGCGCTGTGTCCGCCTGGCGTTGCTACCTGAAACGTACCTGCTGAAGAACGTTGCTTCCGAGGAGCTGGTGATGTGCCACAAGGTGGGTCGGGAGATTGTTGAAGATGCAGTACGGTGCAAAATGAGGATTCTCCAGAATGACGGCATCGTAACAGGGTTCTGCGCCCGGCCGAGGAAGGTTAGCCAGGCTCTGCTGCTGCTGGGAGGACAGACTTTCATGTGTGATAAAGTCTATATGATCGACAACAAGACCAAGGAGATCACCCCCAAAACAGACATCCCCAGCCCCAGAAAAGAATGCAGCGCCTGTGCTATTGGCTGCAAGGTATGTACAGTGTGTGATCTGTCCTTAAATTTGTGTATTTGTATGTAATCTGATATGTAGAAGTACTTAAAATGTGCTTTCTTTCCTTTTCCTCAGGTTTATGTTACTGGAGGGCGTGGCTCTGAAAACGGGGCGTCCAAAGACGTCTGGGTCTACGACACTTTACACGACGAGTGGTCCAAAGCTGCTCCTATGCTGGTGGCAAGATTCGGACATGGCTCTGCAGAACTCGACCACGTACTGTATGTTGTTGGAGGACACACTTCCCTAGCTGGATCCTTCCCTGCATCTCCGTCTGTGTCTCTCAAACAGGTGGAACAGTACGACCCTCAGACCAACAAATGGACACTGGTGGCTCCGCTCAGAGAAGGCGTGAGCAACGCTGCTGTTGTCGGTGCCAAAAACAAACTCTTTGCCTTTGGGGGCACCAGTGTTAACAGAGACAAATACCCCAAGGTGCAGTGCTTTGATCCTTGCCAGAACCGGTGGTCTGTGCCGGCCGCCTGTCCGCAGCTTTGGCGCTACACCGCAGCGGCTGTGGTTGGCAACCATGTTGTGGTCATTGGAGGTGACACTGAATTCTCCGCCAGCTCAGCGTACAGGTTTAACAGCGAGACGTACCAATGGTCAAAGTTTGGCGACGTGACGGCCAAACGGATCAGCTGCCATGCAGTGGCGTCAGGAAACAGACTGTATGTGGTTGGAGGGTACTTTGGGGCTCAGAGGTGCAAGACGCTAGACTGTTATGACCCATCGTCGGACTCCTGGGACAGTGTTACCAGTGTGCCCTACTCACTCATCCCCACTGCCTTCGTCAGCACGTGGAAGTACCTCTCAGCATAGGAAGATTAGCACTGACTCTGAAGTTTCTGGTGAGTAACTTAAGCTTCTTTGAACTCACACAAACAAACAAACAAACAGCATGTAGATTGCATGTGCTATTCATGGTGTCCTATGTATTGACAGGTAAAATTTAAGAACTCACTTTATGAAGCGAAACTACCTTCAGAAAATTCAAGAAATGTTGTTGCTTAACAGGTGAATGGCAGTTTGAACCGGACGAGGCCAGTTTAAAGACCCCTCGCTGTTTTCAGGGTTGCCAGTGGTTACAGTTACACATTATCTAGCTGCTGTGACCGCTGGGTGTTGGATAAACATAGTGAAGGCCTGGTTTAGAGAGCAGGAGGAATGTCAGCCGTGCTGGTAATTACAGAGCAAAAGCTGCAACACTAGACCTCTGTCACTGAGAGGAGAGAGGTGGAGAGGCAGGGATCAGGTCTGTGCTTGCAGCACCAGAAAGGCAAGCAGGCAGGGTGCTCTGTAGGACAGCCCTGGGTGCTAACTGACTGTCTGCTATGAGTCAGTATCTCTAAAAAAGTTCTAAGTTTTAAAAGGTGATATGACACATGCTGTTTTACATACGGAGGGCTTGGAGCCAGAGGAGCCTAAGGAGCTTTTGGTGATCTTTAGATAAGAGTTGAAGCATACTTTTTTTATCAACTTATGAGTCCACTGCACACATGATATTTTTTTATGAGATGATAAATTTTCTATGCGGCAACTTTCTAAAAGTGCAAGGATTTGGGAGGTGAGAAAGTGGGAGGAAAATGGACGGACCCATCTCGAGGGTATGAAAATATGATTGAGTGAAATGTAACATACCGTATCTGTGAAGAATTGCTCAGCTTCTAATCTGCCTGAAGGAAGGACAGGTGGTAGTTTTCACAGCTTCGTGTGAGACAAGAGATGATACTTTTTTTTAGGTGTTATCAATTTTTTTGCAGCGGGGTAAGAAGGAGGGATGAAAGACGATGAGGGAATACAGTGATATTTTAAAATTTGATGATGCAATCTGTGGAAAACTGGTCATTGCTTTAGTAGTCATGGGATTTGCATTTGAAAGAGCCAAGACTCTACTGCATCCTTTATTTCTGTTTTTTTGTGGATTTTTTATTAGTACATGTCCTTCCTAATGTATCATTTTGTTCTGTAGGTCCAATGATTTGCTTTATAACTCCAGTCTGTCATCAAGTAAAACGACAATACCCACACCTAAAGCAATGGATCAGCTGTTTTCACGAATGCACTTTTTAGCACGAGAGCTAGAAATAGGGGGAAGAGCTAGCCTTGTTCTATCTGAAGGAGGCAAAAACCACCAACCTAGTTGTTTGCCATCTTTATGCTAAGCTAAGCAAACCATCTTCAGGCTCTCCCCCCCAGACAAACCACACGAACGTCCTAAAATTACAAATAAACTCTGTTGTTTATATCTAATTCAATGTTCCCTTTAACAGCTGGAAATCAAGTCCAGTTAAAGTCTTTTTAGTTCTTATTCAGAAAACAACGCGCCAGTGTGGGTTATGTAAATAAGAACACTGAAGCGCAAAAGTAAATAACAGCAGAGTAAACAACATGTCTTTCTTTATAGCTCCATAGTTATTTTGAGTGCTGCAAATTGTTAAGTTCCTGTGACTGAAGTTTGGATAAA
>JAQMCX010000046.1:432548-514701 GCA_029814765.1 Acanthurus leucopareius
AATTACAAATAAACTCTGTTGTTTATATCTAATTCAGTGTTCCCTTTAACAGCTGGAAATCAAGTCCAGTTAAAGTCTTTTTAGTTCTTATTCAGAAAAAAAACGCACCAGTGTGGGTTATGTAAATAAGAACGCTGAAGCGCACAAGTAAATAACAGCAGAGTAAACAACATGTCTTTCTTTATAGCTCCATAGTTATTTTGAGTGCTGCAAATTGTTCAGTTCCTGTGACTGAAGTTTGGATAAATCATAACTCTCCTAAACTGCAAACAACTGCCCTTTTCTGTCAGGACTGCAGCACAGGGATTTCAAACAAGCTCCTTTTATGTTGCCAAGAACTTTGAAAGGCAAGCTGAGCGGAAGCAAGTGAGAAGCAGAAGGCTTATGTGTGACTTGTGTCTACAGTAAACAGCTGGGTATAATGGAGCTGGGGGCTTAGCGTTACATGGCTTCTGGTGCGGACCGCTGTCTCCATGGTAGCCTAGGTTTTCTGGGCCCGGATGGAGACAGAGGGGCTGGCTATGAAAGATCAAGGCACCGCATCCTTATGAACTCTTTCAGCCGGGACAGCTACCATCCAGCTGCCGACAGCCTTTATGTTTCATTACGGCAGATGTGGATCTTGCTCAGGTTTCCAGCTTGTTAAGTAGTTGTCCTAACCCTGACAGAGTGAAGTGGCAAAAAATTTTAAGGAGCACCAAAGTAACACAGAGGGGCTAACACACACACACACACATATATATACACACATATACACATAAGCATATAGAGAGAAGGAGATGAAATTGAGAGAGTAAGACCAGGAGAAGCAAAGCTATATTTTGCGCCGTTTGGCAGCCGAGACTAACACCAGACTAAAAATACTTTGCTCCCGAGGTTGTCAACTTTCAGCCGGGGTCAGAGAGAAAAATAATTGTGTGTGTGTATGCGTGTGTGTGTGTGTGTTTTGACTTTCTTTGAAGCTCTCGATGGGGCCGAAAACCACCAGTCAGCTGTTAAAGCATTCACTAGTAGTATTGTGTGTTTTCATACAAATGTAAAACCACTTGTAGTACTACTCTGTCTCTCTCACACACACACGCACATGCACACGCACACACAGACGCACACACACACACACAGGCAGTCACATTGCTGGCATTGCCTGTACTTTAAAAAGCCAGCCATCCTTACTCTAATTTGGGAGGAATGAAGGTGTGGCTGCGTTTCCCCATTAGTGAAGATTTGTTAATGTTGTCTTGAGATGCAGGCCGTACAGTCTGCGAGGCCTGCAGGAGATTACCAGCTCCTCCGCTCTTTTTGTCACCACCTACTGTATGTTGTGGCCCTGCGCATTTCCACCAGATGTGACTAACCACGAACTCCAGGGCCAAGCCAGAACCCGCTGTTGATGGAAAAGTATTTGTAAATCTTAAAGCATTATGGTTTTTGTTTGGTATAATCCCTCTAGAAGAAGTAAATAACTTTGTGGGCCAAAAGCAGGAAGACCTAAATTCAGATTTAATTGTAATATAATGGCCGTTTCCTGCGCAGTCTTTTACAGTTGCCGGTTGAGCTTTAAATTGCATGTCCGCTGTGTGTTTTGGAGATAGTAAGCTGAATATCATCAAGATGCATTCGGGCGAGTTGCTGCTGCTGCTGAGCTACAGGCAGACGGGATGTAACCGGAGATCCCTGCGCAAAGTCCAGGACAGTCTTCGCCCCCCCTCCTTTAAACCACTGAACTATTACGGCCCCTGAGATGACTGTTAACTACGCCTGAGCCCTTGTTGTCTCGCCCCCCTCCCTCTCCATCCCTCCCTCCTCATCACCACTGTCGGCTCCAAAAAAAAAATCACAAACATAAGCAGCATTCTCTCTTTTTTTAACGGCTTCAACTGAAGCTCTTTGGAGGTGAACCGGCCTCTGTGTGATAGGGTACACCTGGAGAGGTCAGGGGCCGCGGTGGAGGGCGGTGGGGGGGGGTCCTCAGTGGGCTCTGCATCCCCAGACAGCTGCTGTAAAATAAAAAGGTCATGGTGGGATCAGGGAGGAGGAGTGCAGAGGCCCCAGTCACTCAATACTAATGTTTTATTAATGCCTCGCTGTGAGGGCCACCAGGAACACAAGCTGAATGAGGCTTTTATTGTGGCATCTGTGTACAACATCCCCCCTCCCTAGCCCCCCAGACACACAAACACACACACACACACAGATACACATTTAGACTTAGCACGTGCACACACACACTTCGTCTTCAGTCCCCCGAGTAATCAATTTGCCACATTACAGTCCTCTGCGTGGCCGCTTAAATTTGCATAAACCTAATGGAGTTTTTATTGGGCTTTTCTCCACACTGCGAGGAACTGAAAGGAAAAGGGAAAAGATGCTTAAAATGGCTGAATAATCACCCAGACTAATTTGATTACGCTCCTTAAAAAGAGACGAGCTGTCATACAGTTACAGGGGCCTCTTCACAGAGCCAGCTGGGACGGGGCCGAGTGTGTCTGCCTTGTAATTAATCTGAATTACGTAATATTTGTGCCTCTGAAGTAGAACTGAAGTGGTGCGCATTCAGTCGCAGGGATGCTCTTTGTTCTCTGAGTTTTCTGCAAGGATTCATCAAGACGTGCCTCCATTTACTCTGCAGCTGTTCCAGGATGCTTGTGTCTCTGAGCTCATCCTGAGTCCTTTATCTGCCCCTGAAAACGATGCAAACTTATGTAAATGAAGCAACTGTGATTCATAGGTTGGTCAATACAGTGAAACTCTTGGTGGTCATTAGTAAACATGGCACAGGCCTCATTGGACACAAGGGACACATACAGAAAGAGGACTCAGCTTTGGTGCGGTGCATCGTGGGTAATTTGGCCTCCTGGAAGACGCAGATGGAGTCCAAGGTGCATTAAAGTTAAAAAAAACAAATGTTAGATGAATGTCATGATGCAGGTGTCATTGATTTGATCAGTGTGACCTGGTGTCTTGGTGTGTGTGTGTGTGTGTGTGTGTGTGTGTGTGTGTGCTCCGTCAGTGTGTAGTTTCTGAAACATAGAAAAGAAGCTAGTTTTGATGTTGTTTTCTTCGGTCGAACTCAAGAAGGCTCCGTTCCCTCGCGGACTAGAAAGATAAGTGATGAAGGCCGACCGACTTAGACAGGTTAAACCTCAGAGTGCCAAATCCAATCACTCCATATAGCTTCAGCCCATCTGTTTGCTCCGCTGAAGGACACATGGACTCCCTCCATCCCTCACAGCAGCTCTCCGCTGTTACCGCAGACCACAGAGGCACACGGGGCATCTGGGTACTTTCTGGGTTACAGTTATTAACCCCGCCACCTGTTGGCATCCCACTCTCAAGGCTTCTTACTCCCTGTGGGCAGACAGAACAGATTTTTGAAGGTCACTTCTGTTATCTCCGTGCCTCAAGAGTGTGAAAACAAATTTGAATGCAAGTCCAGATGAGTTTGTCCATACATACATACACCAGCGGCTTGAATATAAAGTGAAAACTCTGGGTCCTACAGCTCAGCATTTAATGCATAATTGGCCTTGACTTAATGAGCAAAAATGACAGGACTTTGAGACGGTCTTCAGGTCATTCCCAGCGACAGCAGGACCCTTGATAATGTGAGTCAGGAATGATGTTTTTTGATGGATGTGCTGATAACAGCAGACACATATCCTTTGTGGGTGTTCCTCCGTGGAATTCATTTTGAAATTACAGTCTAACCTCCATTACACTGTGCTCCTTCTTGACACGGTTGACCTGAGTTCATGCTGGTGTCCTGTCAACACGACTGCAGCACATAAAACCCTGCTCGCTCTCTGCAGCACTGAGGGATACATGACGAAATATAAAGCTACAACTCTCATGAAACTGTGATTTTATCGCAGTCGTAGCAGAGCGCGGTGGCATAGAATTTAAGATTTGGAGGCTTGCTCCTCATCATGTGCACTTGAGAGAGATTAGACCAGCAGCAGCAGCAGAACTCAAAATGTGCAGGCTGTGACCTTTGCACATACACACACATACAGGCGACCACACACACAGCAGCAATGGAAACTTCCATGAGGCCTGCAGTTGCATGTGATACAGTCAGTGCCGCTACCGATGTTGGCTTTTCAAAATTCGGTAAATATTGCAGTGAAATAGTGACAGCTCTGGTTTTAGCTCCTGGCAAAAAGGGAAACTTGAAAAAATGTCCAACTATTGCAATTGAAAAAAATTCTCAAAGTATGGTGTTGAAAAAAAGTGATGTTTTGCAGGAACTTTGGCATCACGCCGGCTTTAGAATGAAAACACTTAAATAATACTCAGCTCAATAGCAGGTCTGCACCATGAAATCTTTTAAGTGATCCGGAAATAAGTATTGTTTTTCATGTTTTTTCAAATAGACACAGCTATTCTAGCATTTAGCTTTATGACAAAATATTGCAGTTTGCACGGCATCAAACTGCCACTATAAATTCTCCAAACTGTTGTAAATGTACAGTTTTCCCAACTGCTTCTTACTCTATTTTTACCTGTGTGTTGTGCTTCACACTGCTCCGGTGTCCCACTGTTCTGCTTCAGGCGGTGTATTCACAACATTAACAGATGCATATGGATCAGCGGAGGCTTCTGTAGTATCAGCTCGGCTTTGTCAGCCACAGAAATGAGAACTCATTAAGTTATCCAAACAACCCCCCCCCCAGCACAGCCAGCCCGTACCTGTCAGCTCTCTTTCTCTTGGAATAGAGAGCACACATCCTTTGTCTGCTCAGGTACATCCAAGTTATCATGAAAAATATGTAAATCAAAGGTAAACATTGCGTTCTGGATTAGCTCCAACCCCCCCACCACATATCCAGTGGAACATTCCGTCTTTATTACAGGAGAGGAAAATTAGATATTAAAGTATCTGAGGATGAAGAGATATGCAAAGATGAGACAGTTTTGTGGTAAAAATTTAATTAATTGTTAAGCGTTTTGAACCACACAGTATAAATTATATGCGGTAAAAAGCAGATGAGCAGATGGTTTGTGAGTGTTTATATCTGAGTGCATGGAAGCTTATTTTTACAGGGTGGGGTCCTCCCAACTGCCACCAGCAGATATTTATTACCTCGCGACACAAATGGCTTGAGCAGCCTAATCCCGCATGCCAGGAGGACTTTGGTTAAATAACTCTCTGTCCTGGGGCATTATTAACGCTATGTGGGTGAGCCTGATAAAATGGCATGGTGATAAGCTGATGTGTAGCTCAGAGGACTGAAGTCTCCGCATTCCTCCCCGCTCCCTGAGAACGTCCAGGGCCGCCCCTCTGGTCATGTGGTCGGTCGTCATGCAAGCAGAGTTCACAGGACCTAAACATTCATCTCTGTCTCTTTTCCCCAGATCAGCCGTGATGTCTGGTATGCAGGCATGCGTCCCCCTGCACTGGCTACACGGAAGAGGAGGAGGAGGAGGAGGAGAAGAAGAAAAAAGGGAAGAGTGTGTGTGTGTTCCTGCTGTGGCTCCATCCCGCCTGATTCACATTATCTTCAGCTGCACAGGAACGAAGGCCTGACTCCTGGAAACAGCTCAGAGACTGGAAGTCTGCGGCCTCTTTCCACCTTGATCTGTTTACTTATACTACTTGGACTTGTGTAATTTTCCCATGTAGGAACTAGCCTGAGCTGGACTTGTTGCCATGTATACTGCACAGACTCTATATTTGCCTCTATATGACATAGTACAGTGAGAAAACAGAGTGATAGCATAGATGTGTGCTCTCTGGGCATTTCTACACTTTTCTCTTTCCACCATCTTTGGGGGTGGGGAGGGGGGTTGCAAATCTGCTCCTGTGACTGTGTCAGCCCTGCACTGCTCAACTGACTCACTCCATCAGCAAGCATTTGTGTCATCTTGTGGGTAGATTACCAGTTTAAAAGACTCTTTGAAGACAAATAAGTGTCTCTCTTACTGACCTATTATTTCACAGTCGACTGAAAAAGGAAGTCGGCTGTCCTTTTGTTGAGGTTTCTCTTCTCCTTCCTGACACGGGGCATTTACTCAGGTGTAATTTATTTGGACTGCTGATAGACTGAATTTGACCATGGCTGTGCCAGGCGTAAATGGAAGGAGAGAAATCATTTGGGGGGAAGTGTATGATTTTTGTGCACAGAAACAATCTTCCTGTCTGTATTTTTAGGCGTTGGACTTGGGCTTCCCTCAATTTTGGTGAACTAAATTTGTATCGTCCTCCTCAACTTAAAAATACACGCTGGCAAGAGAAAATGTGGCCCATTATGGCTGAAGAAGGTACTCTTAAGATCATATTTCAATCTATGATTTTTGTCACAATATCTCTATGTTTTTTTTGTGGGGATGGGAATCGAGAACCAGTTCCAAATTATACGATTCCATCAGAACGACCTATTCCAAATTAAAAGTTACCTTAACCATGAAAAACAGTGTAGGCCAACTTTTTTTTACACTTTAAACTTATCAGGAATCAGAAAGAAATTTAAAAAAAAAAACAGGCCATAAATCAGAACCGGTTTGACACTGGTTTCACTAAAAGTTATCGGTTCCCATCCCCAGTGTTTCGTGTCTCAGGGTTATGTACAGTTTTGCTCGTATTTGTTCAAGGAAGGGTAAAATGTTTGTTTACTGTCTTCTTTGTTCTAAACCCTTTTTTTTGTGAATGTATTATTTTGTGACAAACAATTTTTTCAGAACTCTCTCATTTTAGAACACATCTTTACGTCGTTTTGCAAAGTGAAAACGTATGATTACGCTTTACAGCAGTGGTCATAATTAAAACATAACTGTTGCCAAAACGTGAATAGCTAACCTTAGTGTTGTTCTGGATTTAAATAACAAAAGCTAAACGTGTCCAAAGTAGTTAACAAATACTTTTTGTAGCTATGTTATTTTTTCATTTCATATTTCAGGATTGATGGAAGTCTTGTGTGTGTGTATAGTTTGTATATTTGCTTTGTTATTAATTTGTAGAAGCCTTTGATTTGCACAATTTGTACAAAGAAATCTCTTTATGGTCTTAATTTTGTATCTTTGTCTTAACCCAGCTCGGGTAGTGTGAATAATCAAAGCCTTTTTGTAGCGAGTCGTTTCTCCTCATTTGCTCTGTGCAGTTTTCCCAATATATCAGAGTATGTACCAAATATACTGATATATCAAGCTATTACTGATAAACAGTCTGTTACTTCATGTTCTTCAGCTCATAACTCATCAATAAATATCTTGTCGAAAACACATCCCCGTTGTTTGTCCTCTGGTTCTTGCTGGGCATGACTGGAATTTGGCAGCTGTGTCATTAAAACAGCACTAGCAGCCATATAATCACACAGGTACTCTTAAAATGCCTCGAATAGTTTCCAAACGCAGGTTAGGAGTGGTTTATTTACCAGGAACACCCGTCTCCCTCCTCCCGTCTGTGTGTGTGTGTGTGTGCACTCAAGATCCTGTGAGATGAACAGTCCATGCTCTTTCTCTTTTATACCCCCTTGTCAGAGCGATATCACACATTCTGCTCATGTGGTATGTGAAGTGCAAGCCTCTGCTGCTCCGCTGCTCTGCCACTCGCGTGTTAGATGTGCACACCCATATTAAACCGTCGGACCTCGAAGAATGTGCTAACGCTGCTCAGCCTCAGTCAGGTGTTTCTCCTCCATACCTCTCCTCTGCAGAGACGAGGTATCCGTGAGAAAACGCGGCGCAGTACAGACTGGGCGTTGGGTGGGAAGAAGTCTGGTTGGCACATTTGTACAGACTGGCAGGAAAGAGAAGCGGAGAGGAATGTAGCCACACTTAAGCTGAGGGAGGTGGCTCTGAATGTGCTGCCTGCAGGCTCAGCATTTGAAGATGTTTGTCTCTTTTTTTTCCTTTTGATTTTTTTAGGAGCTGGTGGTATAATCATCATTATTCAATCATTTTTTCTTTAAAGCAAACTGCTGTTTTTGATTGTCAGAGCATCTGTCTCCACAACGACCACATAACTGAATAAATGTTGATTAATGTACAATAAAAAGAAAAAAACTCAGTAAATAAGGACATGTATCGCAAATGCTAACTTAAACTGCGGCCTGAACTTTTTGCTCAAATTACTGAGATGTGAACAGAGTCTTGACACATTTCATAAATCTGTTCTGATTTGAGGAAACAGAGACAGTTGGTAACCCACAAATGACAGACTGACAGATATGCAGACAAAGAGCCTTGACTTTTGTGGAAAACCATGCAACTGTCCCGCTGTGGAGGGAGGTGCGTCCCTTTCCCTTTGTGTGGAGCTTTAATGCGTCTGTGTCCATTTGTGTTTGCACACATGTTCTCTCAATGGTCTAAACCCGGGTCATGTACCCTGTTAAGGGGGAAACTATCCAACAAGGTCAGTTCCTTGAAAGCTTCGGGGAAAAAAAAGCCTGTTAATAGTCCTGAACATTATTAGTGAAAACTGTTTTACATAAAGGAGTAACTCTATAAAGTTGTCTGTTGCATTTTGACAACAATTAAACCTGCTGTTAATCACATTACACGGATGTTTTGCATCTGTGTGGACACAATGTGCTTTAAGCAAAGACGAATGACAGAATAAGTGAAGGAACTAGTGGAACTACATTTGGCTTTTTTGCAGAATTAAAAGATTAAACTCAACATTTTCAGAATCACAAACTAACTCTCTTCTTCATTCCATCATTTTCACATCCTCACTCAGTTCTTCCTTCCTCACCTCCATCTCCTCTTGCTGCTGCTCTGCTTGGTTGAAGGTGACGATGTTTGAGGAAGATGGATGGACGGGTGTATCTGTGTGTGTGAGTGTGTGTGTGTGTGTGTTTGTGAGACAGTCAGAGGGAGGTGGTGAGAGAAATGAGGTGCTGGAGAGAGACACATGGGAAATTTGAACAGAATGTTTTGCAAGTTGTTAGCATTTCGTGTTCTGAGTGATTTGAATATCAAATGTTCTCTGATATGTTCACACCTCAACAACAAGTCCCCAATATTTAAATATGGATGCCACATCCTGATTATCCACAAACTGGATTAACAGAAAATACTGCAGTGAAAAGGCTCTGCGCTCTATTTACACTCACTAATCTGCCTATAAAATACATGATCACTGTAACAAATTACGTAAAAATCTTTGGCAGATGCCCTAAAACAAACATTTGAGTGACATAATGAAGCGGCATTGTTAAATCTTTTCAAAGCCAACCGAAAAAGCTTCAGATGATGCTGTTAATTGGATGTAAACAAGAGGCGGCTCCAAAAATCCCCCTTCGCAGCCATGACATCATGCCTGTAACAGCAATGTCCAGTCAAGCATGCAGACGTGTTTGTGCCAGTGTGGGTACAGGGGCTCATCAAAGGTTAATTTATGGATTTTTAAAGACAATGCAGACGTGCATAAAAAGATGAAACACCCCTCTCTGAAAAGGGGACCTGGCATTGGACAGCGGGATGAGCAAGTCGGTCAATGGCTCCTATTGTAATGCAAAATGTGCAAAGTGAGCAATTTCAAACGGATCTCGCCGGCAATACAATTAAAGCACGGCGAATAAATAGACATCTGAAAGTCGGCTGGAGACAAAGGAACCTCAGAGGTGGCCAAAAAAAAAAATGAAAAAGAAAAAGAAAAGAAGGGGAGGAGGGAGGAGAAAAAAAGAGGACAAACTGCCATAACAATCGGGATCCAGAACCGAAAGATTTGTGGGGTGTGTGTGGTTTTTGTGTGAATATGAATTTATGCTTAATGTGCATGTGTCTCCATGGTGGTTTGTGCATATGTGTGTGTGTGTGTGAGTGTGTGTGAGGTGATGGAAGAGCAGTTACAGCTTCTAGTTAACTCATAAGAAAGGAGGCAGCGAGGTGGAACGGACAGGGACGTTGCACTCTGCCTCTCCACCCAAATATCGGCGTGTGTCTGCTGGCCTGGGACCCCCGGCTGGGGCCTCCGCGTGCTCTGAATGGGGACAAAGACGCCTTGACGAGGCCAGATTCGATCTCCTCTTACATCCCTGGGGGGACATGGAGGACACCCCTGCAGGCAGGCTTGGGAGACCCCACAGCTGAAGAGCAGATCAATATGTACCTTCTGTCAGAAACAGATCTGATCTGACAGATCTGCAACAAAACTGCAAACTTCTGGATTTAAAAAACTACATGATGTTAACCAAAGCGACTATTAACTTTACTGTAGCTGCATGCACACAGTAAAATTGCAATGATCTCAGAAAATGAATGCCTATATTAAGAGATCATTTGGTAGGATTGTGACAAAAGGGCAGGAATATCAGCAAAAATGTGTGTTTTCCTGTTTTAATTAGAGCTGCAATGGTGTGACGGGTCTATAAGTTTGTTGTGTGTGTCTGAAATGAAGCCAGCTGGCTCAGGCCACATCTTAAAAACTGTATACTGTCTGAGAAAACTCTTTACTCCCTCACTGTCACTCTTACATAAGTCTCCCTCGTTGCAAATCTCTGCCAGTAAACATCAGTCTCTCTTTCTCTTTCTCTCTCTCTCTCTGTCTCTCTTTCGAATTCAGCTCATTCCTTTGGATTTTATTGGCTCGGATACTGAGAGAGACACCACAAACCTGTCCAACCCTCCAGAACAAATAATTACTGGACAATTTGGTTCCCCTTCTTTGTGTCTGTGCTGGCTGTGGTGTTAAATGTGTCCCTACATCTTGCCTTCTCCCCTCGTCTCCCCCCTCCCTCCCCCCTCTGGCTGTGGGCATCTCTGCTGGCAGCAGCTCTGAGGTTTCAGAGCTGACTGGGTAAGCAAATGAGGAGTAAACAATGTGCGAGACAGACAGACAGCCAGCCCGTCAGACTGCCTAACCACTGGAGCGAATGCAGGGGTTGTTTTGTCTCTGCTGTCTGCACAGGAGGTGTGTGTGTGTGTGTGTGTGTGTGCCAGGTCAGCTAGCACGAAGAGGAAAGAGAGACCTGAAGTCCTGATACCAAATCTGTCTGTAAATCTGCACTCAGATTCTTCGTAGACACAAATAAAGTGTGTTAAAAGCCTGAAATTTAATTTTCCATCAAGAGGAAATCCCCACTTAATCAATAAAATATGGAAGCAAAAGTGTGAAAGATTATCTTTTAAGATCATAAATATGTTGGGATTCAAAAAATTAAAAAACTCAAAAGGTTTTAGATAAATTTAAGAGAGACTTCCTTAAGAAATGTGTCCTTTTTAAAAGTTTAAATCAATATGCAATCATAAACAAGTTAGTTTGTAACATTATTGGACTTTTGAGCATCTTAAGACTGTTGCCTGCAGATATCCTTTAAATGTGTGAGTCATTACTTCTTGCTAGTCTTTTGTTTCCACTTCAATTTCAAACTTAATCTCTTTAAAAGTGAGCCTCATGTGACACGGCAGTTTCTGTTACTCTCTTATAAAACCCACAGATCTCCTCAAACTTTTCATGAGCCTTGTGCCTTTTTTCAGATAATCCAGCAGGTTTTGAATTGATCTAACAATACATAAAAAATCTCTGGAGTTTGCCTGCAGAACTCCACACGAGGAGACTGCATGCTCACCCTGACTGGCACTGTCTGTCCCTGCACAGCATTATCAGGAGCTGGAAATGATTTATTTATAAGTTTGTCTGTTGATGCTGACAGCACAGTTTGATACCATGACCTTAACAGTGAGGACACGGAATTGATTTTTACTTTTGTACGTCTGCCAAAAACCTTTAGAGCATAATAACTTAAAATACAACAATGAACAGATGATAAATGGGTGAATTAAATTATCTTTAAGGTGTGAAACTAAGCCCCGTAATTAAATGAGGCTTTATTATATGTTGTGTTGCAGATGTGTTGCCACAGAGGTGGGGCCTTCAAGTCGAACGTGGACGACAGACGCAGCCAGTTTTTTCTTTTTTTTCTTTTTTTTTTGCAGACTTGCTCCAACAACATTAAACTCTCTCTCACCACCAGATTAATGTCACAGCTTCTATATTTGAGTGTCTGCGCTGTGACGACCTGTGGCTTCGACAAAAGAGGGAGAAAAATGTGAGCACTGACAGGAGAGTGCTTTGAGACCCGCCAGGATTCAGCCACAGTAATAGCTGTTTACACAATAGAATAATTACCCAGTAAATTGCAGGGGGAAGAAAGGAGAGAAGAGGAGAGAAGAAGAGAGGAGAGGAGAGGAAAGGAGAGGAGAGGAGAGAGGAACTTTCTAGCGCTGGCAGGCACACAATGCGTTTTAGAGTCAGAGAGTTGATTGTTCGGCGTTGGGGCCTTTGATGAGCTCAGTTCTGTGTGTTTGCCGCGCCGACACTCAAGCTCACACATGCAAACACACATCTAATTATTTCACTGCTATTTGCCTGCAGATTCAAATTCCAAGTTGCCCATAATCATAACAGGAAAGCTTGATTTATATTTCACATATCTGGAACCGGTCCATGATCAGGGGAGGTAAGTTACTAAGTACATTTACTCAAGTAGTGTACATAAGTGCAGTTTCGTGTGATACATTGTGTGTTCAGGGTTACGTTTTACTTTTCAAGTCCAGAGTCCAACTCTCTTGGCTTGCACTCCCTCTTTTTGTTCCCTCTTGTCAAACTCAATATGCTGTTCCATCAAAGAGTGTTTTATTCTCTAAACTCCTCAGATGGTTTTATTTAAAAATTCATTTGAGGTGCAAAGATGTGAAATCATATAAAATTTCACAAAAAAAGCAAAGAATGGATTATATTTTTTTTTCTTCTTTCATATTTATCATTATCAAGGGACGCAACTCCGAGACTGGAAACCAACGGAGGTAAACTACTAAATTGTGGATGTAGCAGTTTCAACCAGCTCCACCTTTAGCAGCTACGACAGTAACGGTGCTGTTGTGTCTGCAGGATCTGCACACTTCTTCCGCCGCTGCCCACGATCTCCATGAATGTGTAGCTGCATACCTCTTCAACAAATGGCATTTTTAAGATGCCTCTCGCCTCCCATGTTTTTCTCCCCCCCCCCCTTACAAACAGAGGTGGGAGAATTATGTGAAATATGCACCCTGGTAGAATAGCCATTGTGATCTCCCCTCACGTCACAAAGTCAACAAGAGGGCAGTTTCATTCACAGGAAAAGGACACAAAAGCTACGTCCACTGACCACGGCTGATGAGCAACGACTGTGGGCAGAGCAGGACATTCCTGGCATACTTGGATCCATGCGGTACAAAAAAGATGAAATTTCTCTTTCTCTTTGTCTCGAAGACACAGCGAAGCCCTTTGTTTTTGCAGGAACCAGGGTTTTTTTCATATAATTGACACTTCCTGTGAATCTCATTAATAAAACATTTTCGGAGATTAATTCCCAGTTGGGTTCGAGTGAGGCTGAAGGAGGGGGGGGGCTGCTGAAGGGTTGGGGTAACATGGAGGGGTTTGATATGTTGCCTGAGGTTACACATCAGCACGCGCACACACACACACACACACACACACACACACACTACTACAGAACCCCCTTGCCTCTCCAATCAAAAATCAAAAGCCCCTCTCCGCTTGGAGAGAGAAAAAAAAACTTCAAACACATCATCCACAGCTTGATGAGAAGTCCTCCGAGCTGGAGTGTGGCAGATGTAAACCCGCCCTCTGGCACACACACACATACACACACACACACACGCATGCATACACTTACAGAAAGACACACCAAACAGAATTTTGAAAATACACCAGAAGCATGTGTGTGTGTAAGTGTGTGTGTGTGTGTGTGTATTTGTGTGTTTGAGGCGACCCCTTCTGTTGCGTCGTGTCCGGTTGACCACTTCGGATGAGATGTGACACTGAGGATGAATAATACAATAGAGAGATACTCGGACGTGTCAGCAGCATCTGTCTGTGTCTGTGGCTGACGTGTGTCATCCTCCCTCCTCATTCAGAGCGGGGCGCGGGGGCTTATACAAAACTAATGAAGCAGACACGTTGCATTAACACACACACACACACACACACAAACTCACACATGCATGCATTCACACACCCATAGAGACAGAGACAGCTCTGATTGAATATAGGGAGTCTGCACCATGTGGCCACACCGTGACCAGCATCTCAGATTCCTCAAATTCCCCAGAGAGCTTCACTCTGCTTCTGATACACAAAACGAGATCTCAGTCGAGAGGAAAAGCTCAGCAGAGGTGGATCGCTGCAGATACTCACAAGCAAGACCAAAACACTGAATGATTTATGATATGGCTGCTGAGGAAAGCTGAGTGTTGTTCAAAGGTGTAACTGAACCGCAGTTTGTTGTTGTTTGTCGTGGACGGCACTGGCTGGACCGCCGTGCTGCCATTGGCTGACAGACTCCAGGATTTAAAGACAGATAGAGAGAAGGGTAGAAAAAACACTGGCTGTGTTTGAACAAAAAAAAGCAGCCCTCCTTTGTTTGTGGTGGAACAGGTTCTTGTGCAAGTTCTAGATGTTGGAGCTTTCGTCTGAGTTTGTGTCACATTATCATACTATCCTGCTTAATGCACTTTAACGCTCTGCCAAGAATCTTTGACACGTTAATGGCCTGAAATAAGACCCATGATTAAAAAAAGAAAAACACTGAGAGTGTGCTTTGCATGCGTGTGAAGGCCCAGAGGAAGGATTTCACAGGGTCGTCGAATACTTTCTACTCCGTTGCATAAGTTCAGTTGATAAGAACCTGAGCAGACGACTGACGGTTTTTAATTGTGAGTCGAGTGAAGAGGCGGATCGGATACGGTCTGCGTTCAGTTTAATCTGGCAGGAGAGAAACATACCACACTTCATTTTGATCTGGTTGCCCCTCCGGTGGAACATCACACCTCCCTGAGTTTTGGCTGCACAGTCGTCTCTCTTTCTTTCAGCTGACCTTTTGGAGCGCTAACTCACAGCAGTCGAAGCAGCCTCGGAGCTAAGCTCACTCACTCCAATGCTGTTTTTGAATGCAGCTCCGGAAAATTATCAATATCCTGTGCTTCCTCATATTGCCACTCCATAATAATACAGATGGAAATATCATACATTGCATAATAAGATTTTACATACAAATATCAGCTTAAACATAAAACTGATGCATTCTTATGAATTAAACTACCAAAAAGTGTATAAATATGATCAAATCAATAACAAGCTGGCCAGTTACGACACTAAAATGCCTCTTATGTAAGTACGGCTTTGAATGCAGTTTGACCTTTAAGTTGTGTTACATTTGTAATTAGACTGAAAGTATCTGAATAGTTATTTCACCACAGGCAATAGTATTTGCATGTAGAGGAAATTATAACTTAAGTTTGATTTCTATCTGTGAATTCTTGAAATGTTGGTGCTGACTGTGCTCAGCAGTGTCAATGTATTTTCCATTTTGCATCAAAGCATGATCAACATTTTATGGTTAAATCTTTTGATGAAAGTTGGGTAAAGATGTTGATCTTGATTAAATAATGAATACATCAAAAACATGAAACGTTTACTTTGTAAATATTCAAGCAACTCTGAAACCAGAGGCCTCTGCTGCAGAAGTCTGTTCATATCCTTTGATTGTCTTTGTCCTGTACGGAAAAATTATTGCTGGTTGACCAAAAAATCCAACAACATTTGTGTTTCTTGCAAAACATATTTGTCACAAAACAAATTTGTGGCAAATTAACACGATTTGAGTGAAATCTTAGAGTTCACCACATTTTTTATTGCTGGTTTTCAGCTCAGACGCCCCGTTTGCACTTCTTTAAGCCACGGCTTTAGTTTATGAGAACTTTTTCATGTGATTTACACTTTTTTGGTCAACGATATGTTGTCAGAAAGAATGATGTGCATGTTGTGGCAAACCTTCCATCTGGGTGGGCTAAGCTTTCCATTCGGGCAGTGAGAACGTTGTGTGTTGTGGAGGATCAGCAGATCCAGTGCAGGTACAGCAGGCGACGGTGGAAACCCGACAGAGAGCTTGAAATGGCTTTTATCAACCGGTAGACGGTGTGGAAATATTTAAATGGAGTTTTGTGCCTCGGGGCTGTTTCTGTCCTTCTTTTCTCATTGTATTTGTGTTGTTTTTTGTCTCTGGTTAATTCATATTGACACGTCTGTTTTTTTTTCTGTAACTCTGAGTCGTTAAATAAAAGGAGGTTTAAATTCAAATTCTTTCTGTCCTCCTGGCACACAAATCCACCCGGCTTTGTCTTCTTCTGGTGTTTGGTGTTGCAGCAGTTAGTGGCCTTTTGGTCTTCTGGCAGCGTCTTTCCGTCTCCACCCCCCACCCCCTCCTCCTCCTCCCTCCTCTTCCCCCCCATCAACAGCGGCCAGACAGCCGAACAAGCCTGCCAGCTCTGGTGGGAGGCTGGCGACTGCTCCGTTCCAGCTTCTAAATCAGAGAGGCTGTGTTTAGATCCCCCCTGTAGAGCTACACTTGTGATGAGCTCCGCTGTGCTCCGCTCCTCTGAAATGAAAGAGGGGGGGAAAGTGCTGAGGACGCTGTTTGCAGTTATTTTCACCCCTGTTTGCACATTTGGAGTTTGTTTCTTTCTGATTTTGTGCAACATTTGTAAGACTGTTGAAGAAAAACATTCTCCTGCTTGTTCTTCATCAGCTACTATTACATCCCAGAAAAAGACTATCAGGGACAAAGAGTGTTGTGGTGGTTTCAAAGTTGCAGAAGCACTTAAGGAAAACATAAAAGAACAGACGGAGATATAGGACACGAAACCATCTAATTTAGAGAGAGAAGCAACTTTCCTTTGCTTTTAATGATGTTGAAAGGGTCGTTCTGGAGTAAAGTGCACCACCTCGGGCTACATTCTTCGAAAGGGACAACAAATCCTCATGGAGAGTTACTCAAGATAATACAGTGAGGTTTAAGTGCACCATCAGAGAGAGTGCATCTGCTTCACCTAATACAGTGAACCTACAGCTCCCTTTCACTCAAGCTGGATTTATTCCATATTGCTATCTGAACTTAAGAGCACTATGTATATTCACTTTTTTATTCCCATTTTCTTAAAAGCAGAGCAAATATTCCGTAACGTTTTGGCAAAGACTTGCAAAAGCAACTCTAATGATTGTAAGAAAGTTTTACACAAAGCTCCTATTGGGTCTTTTTCAGGGAGGAACGTTGCTGCTTTAATTGCCCACATCTTCACATTCTGACATGGAGTGGGCTTTCCATGTGAGCTGCCAGGAGGCTATTTGTCTTGGCACCGACGGCGTTTGACTTTAGGTATAAAATATGTGTGAGTGTGCATTTGTGTGTGAGCGAGGGAAGTTCTTTCTACTTGTTTGAAAATGCCACAGAGACCTCCCACACTGCATCAGCCTTGAACAATCGTGCATCCTCATATACAGATGGAAAAGCTGGAGGGAAGCCATGCACTTTCTCAAACAATGTTAGTTTATTGAACAAATGAAGAATTACCCTACAAAAAGGGTGTGGAGATCTTTGCTGCTGATAAAATAACTGCTATTCTACAAACCATATGACTACAGGCTCTATATGAAGGAGATTTTCTGAAGCCCATAAAAGTTAATTTTTAAACAATTAAAATTAAACTGTTTAGGATAATATCAGAGTTTATAGAAGTATTTTAAATTAAATAAGCAATAAGGACAAACACAGTAATTACACTATTTATATAAGTAAAAATTGATACCATGCACATTTCTGTAAGGTAAATGTAAAATTACCGCGAGCAGCAAGTTAGCTTAGCTTAGCATTAGGTGTACAAATAGAGGGAAACAGCTAAACTTTGCTCCATTCAGAGGAAATAAAGGTAACGCAGTGCCTGGTCGACATATAATCTAGCACACACGACAATGTTTCCACACTTAATTTTTGTAAAATTGAGAAAAAAAATTGCGGTAAGCTTTTTGAGGTGTTTGTTGGAGAAGTTTCCACCTAAAAGCAGAGTCTAGCTAGCTGTTTACACTTGTTTCCAGTCTTTCCAGTCTTGCTACGCTAAATTAACCAGCTCTGAAATAGAAAAGCAGAGAGTGAAAGTAGTGAAAGTTTAAAAAAATAAGGTTCAAAGTGGATCAATGACAACAGGATGAGGAATATCTATTAATATATTTTAAAATTGGCTGAACTATCCATTAAGCCAAGAGCTGAGAACAGTCAATGCTACTCTGCTATGCTAGTGATTAGCAGAGGATTAGCATTTTTTAAATAGCTACTTTAAATAAACGTTGACAGCTAAATCAATATGTAAATTTTAACATTAGCAATGCAAGCTATTGATCGGGTGTGATTGGCTATTCATAGGTACAGAGAGTAATTGCTGTTTAGCTGAGTTGCCCTGTTAGCTTTCTCTGTGACAAATTGCAGCTACTGTGGTTCAGTTTGATCTTTTAACTCAGATTTGTAGTCAGCAAAACATGCTGTTCATGGAAGTTTAACATTTCTGTTTTCTTGTATGGTTTAAAGATGCTAAAAATTATATTCCAATCTTGAATTAATAAGATCAAATTGTAGTTACTGCATTTTGGCTTTAAAAAGCTAATTCCACCTTTAGCTAATAGCATCTATCTTATCCACCTTTTGAAAGAAAGCAAATAAGTGTATTTCCTGAAGCTATTTACTTAAGACTTAATATGGTTTTATAATCAAGCAATGTTTTGTCCCCATGTAACTCAAAAAGCCCTTCTACATGAGAATATAATATGTTTGCTGTTCTCTAGAACAGGCCGATCTATCACAATGGTGGCATTCATCCCTTCCTGATGCAGTTTAATCAGCACACAGGCCCATGGGAATAAAACTGGAATGACCAGATAGTCACAAGGCAACAACCACTAACTGCAAAATGCAAATGCTATGAGCACAAAGGGCGAGTCAGCACAGAGCACACTTCCTTTATAATCCATCTCCCCCTTTCAATTCACCTGAGACATCTCCTCTGGCAGAACAATAACGCCCCACCTGATCTGATTTCTACCTGGCATAACCTTTCTGTGAGGAGGCCTTTTCAGCATTGCCCCAACACAGGGACTTCCTTTGTTGATACTAGGTGGAAGATCAGTCAAGCAGGTCAGGTGGAACAATGACTCTCATTCATCTGAAGCAAAACTATAAAACAGACAGCATTAAGTCAGTCCAAGTTTATATAGCCGATCACACTTTACGACCCACAAGGAACGTCCACCGTCTGCAGAGACATGCTATAATTATATAACAAACAGTTGTTGTAGGCAACAAACATTAACTGTCCTGCTCTTTAACCGTCACTGATAACATCTACAAGCTGAAAAATTTGAAACACCTTATCTTGGACAAACTTCTCACTTCGAGAATGTTCCACAGTGTGCCAAGGAGGTTATACAAGCAAGGTTTGAAGTGGCCTTGGCTGAAAGATGTGTTTTCCTGCCGTCTGTCTTCCCATAATCACCTCGGGTGTCAGCAAAGAAGACAGACAGAGTCCACTTTGTGTCTGTTCAACAAGGGGATCCTTGTGTCAGCCAGGAGCAATGAAGCAACAATCAGATAAGCTGCCATAAAGCGCATTCCTTCATAACATCACTTGCAAAAACAGCAAGCTGGAGGTTAAGGAGGATGTAATCTGGATTAAAAACATTGCAGATGGAGGTTACAGTGGTTCCCAGCCTAAAGGTCAGAACCCCCACGAGAAGCTCCGAGATAAACTGGAGGGGTTGCAAATGATTAGAACAGAAAAAAACAAAACACATATCTCTACTATGCAACAGCATGTCTAATTTTTCAAATATTTTTTCATATTTATGCTTTATTATTTTATACTGGCAGCCCAAGTCTATGGCAGTGTAGAACAGTTCGTCCACCATGTTGGTCCAGGCTGAAATATCTCATCATTCATAATCCTACATCAACTTTTTCAGGATTACAACATTTTCATAACCATAAAATTTAGTACACACGTTACATTCATCATTAGGACGAACTGTACAAACATGGTGATCCTCTGACTTTTCATATCCCACAATTATCAGCTTAAAGTTTAACTTAAATGTATTTAATTATTAAGCTGTAACTGAACTTTGAGTCACTGATAATTGGCAAATATCTTTAATGCAAACATAATAAGCGGAGATGGTGAAGATGGTAAACATTAACCTCATTATATCTCATTATAGAAGCTTTACACTGTCATTATGAGCACGCCAGTGTGCTAACATTTAGCATTTAGCTAAAAGCACTGCTGTGCCCAACAGAGCCACTAGTTAGCTCTCTTGTCTCTTCCATTACACAAAGGAAACCTATTTTTCATGAAAACGTGACCTTCTTTAGTTACTCAAATAACATAAAAGGAAAGAAAACCAAATTTTTTGCCACAGCTGATAAGATAAATGCAGAGAGGCCACCGTTTCATTATAAGAGGTTATGAGCTAAAAAGGTTGAGAAGCCTTTAATTTGAACTGCGGTGTTGCTTTGTAGCCAAGCTGAACTCTTCAAACTGGCACGTATCTTCAGTGCAGAGAAACCTTCAGATCTGAACGGAGGAGCAAAAACAAACTGCTGACACAGAGTCTATCAAAGTAAGACTTCTTCTCAACCTTTTATGAGCCTACCCGGAGGTTTGTCTGTCTCAGTGGAGCATCTATTTGTTTAACTTTGCGTTTGTTATTCTGGCACTGTATTTCCGCAGTCAAGACTCCTGACTTCCTGCAAACTGCATTATATAAAGCGCCTCTGAGCTGCGAGGCGGGCGAGCTGAGCAGGACTGGAGCCATCGGATGAGAGGGAAAGAGACATCCAGGGAGACATGAAATGGGCAGAGCAGTGGAAGAGACGAGACAGAAACAAAGACAGAGTAAAATGCAGCTTCCCTCCACAGTGGAAGCAGCCTGGAAAAATAACTGTTGAGAGGAGACAGAGGAAAGCCACTAATGACAGCAGACAATAAAAACTAGCCACTACTGTAGCGTCTTCCCAGGCTGAATGACAATAACACAGGAACGAACAGCCCGACTCTTAGCGAGGTCTACAGAGGGATTGGACTGCCACAACCACAGCACCTGAAAATAGAGCTTTGTCTGGGAATAGACTGTTATTAGATCGTTCAAACACAGGGCCAATAACACTGTTACTGCACCTCCTAGACGCTGAGCAATGGAAAGGGTGCTAGCTAATTGGGTGGTCAGGATTATTTTGACAAGCAGTGAATAGAAATCTAAGTAATAAGGTAGAATTAAATGTAACACATGCATGTGGTAGTTGTTAAAGGGGGGGAAAAAAGAAGAGAACAAATCCACGTAAATACAAATTTACTCGAACGGGAAACATTCATTGTTTCAAATATGCAGCAACCAAAAAAATGTGTGCTTCTCAGCTGTGATTTTAAGACTCAAAAGACAATAAATACGCAGATTAAAATCACTTTAAGACTTTTTATTACTAAACTCTCTCTAAGGCAGCACTTTGTGTCCACAGGTCATTCTAACATCTCGCAGTGAATAAAATAAAACGGTACAAAAATCAGTTTTGCTGTGTGCTACAAACGTCATTAGACAGCTCTCGGTAAATAAAAGTTCACAGACAATAATAATAAGCATTATAAACATTCATTTTCCCCTTCAAGTATGCTACTATCCAAAGTGACTAGTGTAAAATTGGCCGAGGAAATAAAATAAGTCCATGATTATTTACATATTACAGGTCCAAAATGCGTGTATGAGTGTGTGTGTGTGTGTATTAAAAAATAAAGAAAAGAAAAAAAAAGACTTGAAACGAGCTGGTTAGAAATGTTTCTGCTGCGTTTTTGGTAGCAAAGCATATACACACACACGGATACACACAGACATACACACAGTGATGTGACTGATTTGCTTCAGAGTTTTACAACACAGTCAAAGTTAAGCTTTTCAGTACAGCAACATAAGTACATTTAAGACTCGAGTCGATCCAAAATGGTGGAACCAACAGGCAGCGTCCACCTCTGCTACTGAGGTCCACTGAAAGTTTCGTACCTGGAGCACAGGTAAAGTGCTCTCACACCAGTTTTTCTGTCTCATTAAGACTTATGGGAGACACTTGGAAAAAAAAAAACAGAAAAAATGAACATAAAAGGAAATGTCTGAGAATGTCCAGCATGAAATGTCATTCGTAACTTTTGAAATAGTACCTTTACAAGAACCGTCCCAACTCAAACTCAACTTTTCTCTGAAGCTTCTCACAGCATCACATGGTCTTTATACGTGCAAATGAAGTTTGCTCTCCTGTCAAGTTACGGCTGATCAGCAGCTGCCTTGACTTCATTAATAGCACTTTTAGAACTTCTCCACCATGTTGGATTCAAGTTAAGCATTAACGAAACTATGCTGATAAAGACCATGAGACGTGGCTGAAAGCTCCGGGGGCTTTTAAATGGAGTTTGAGTTGGAATCGTTTTGTTAAAGTCCAGAAAAAAATATATCAATTTTTACAGAGTTCCAACCACTAAAATCAAGTATGTTCACATGTACATTAATATTCCGCTGATGTTGGGTTTAAGAGATGATGTACATGACGCAGTATCTTCTTATCGTATCCTGATAACAAAAACACTGCTATCGTTGGGCCGTACCTCTATAAACCAGAACATCAGGGAACTTCAGCCCCATTTGATTTATTCGTGTTTGTGTACTCTCTGGTTTCACGATGAAACTCTACGTACAAAAGACAAGAGACATCTTTGATCTGCACGTGAGAAGGCAAAAAACCCCCAGCAAATTTAAAAATAAAAGAAAAGAAAACCTGAAGCAGGATATGAACTGAACTACAACGTGCTGTAATCACATTTCTTACAGACACTCCCTGGAGGATGTTTTTACAAGTGATAACACTTTGTGGACGACCACACGACCAGCACGGTGTCATTTATCCTTCATCTAAGAGCACAAACAGGAACCCAGTCAGTCGATTGTGTCTTTGGTTTGACTGACTGAAACCGAGCTGATGATTTAGTTCTCACGACTGCTTCGTAATCTTGGTGAAAACATTAAGCAAAGGCAAGAAGACAGTGCACCTCGACTTCGACGCTACAACATCAGCACACAGCAGGAGATTAAATAAGCACACCTTCATTTTGAGTCCATTCAAACAACAGCAATGACTGATTGTGGTTTCATTAAACTGCCACAAGACTGTCCAGGCACGGCGTACCATAGTCAAACACACCCACGTGTGTATTTTAAGAGTATATACACATGTGCACAAAGAGTCTTTTGGCTGACTTTTTGCATCTTGATTCATGTCAAATATCTCTGTTTCTAATACAAGAACACGAAGGGCAGCCGGTGCAGAAGAGATCACACACAATATGTACAACAATATACACAATATACACAAAAACAGTCATAAAACCTGCTCAAACTCCAGCTAGCGATAGATTGTTTCAAAGACGAGCTTATTCAGAGCAAGATAAAAGCCCCTCCGACATTTTTCCCTCCAGAGACACACTACACTGTACTTCCTGATTTAAAGGGTTCTCATGTAAATACAGAGACACATAATGAGATGGTCATTTCCATATTTCTTCTGTGAGGAAAGATAAAGACTGACATTTTTTTTTTAAAACAGCTGAAAGTCGTTTCTGCTGCAGAATCATTCATCACAGCTCTGCTTTTCTGTCACAGAGATTCAAGACCCAGCTAATGAAATGTCGACAGCAATCAATAAAACACATCGTCAATGAGAACTGAGGGTCTCCATCAGATCTGACGCCTTCGTGTACATCTCAAAGACAAACAAAGCTTAGCTGAGCCCATCCGGGAAAATGTACAGACTGTCAGGGCAGCAGAATAAGATCCAGAGACGCGAGTTTTCACAAGTTTTCACAAACATGACATGTCAGCAACAAGAAACTTCCATTTTCTGACTGAAAAAATAAAGAAAAAAATGATTAGGACCGAACTGGGCTGAACTGGGAAACATAAACTTAACATTGCTTCAGAATTCTGCACTCTCCTGGCCGAGCTGGTCCTGCAGGAGACAAACCTTGTGTATTTACTGTGTATGAGTGGTTAAGGAGCAAAATGAGTATTAAATAATATAATGCATCACAGGAGAGGAGTCACTTCAGAATAATTATTTCTGAAACATACAGAAAAGTTTTAACATTCGTCTCCTTTTTATACATGTAGGTCTGTACTTGTATAATGCTAACTGTTAATGTTTGAGAAAAACACAGAGGCTTTTATTCCACTGAATCAACTAGTGCAAAATCATAAAACATTATAACTTCCATTAGTATGATAATGGAATTTTATGTATTTAAGTGTTTATTAACTCTGTCTACAATTTTTCATTGTAATGATTATAACTTCAGTTCTCTGATAAGCCTTTTCCCCCAAATTTCCTTTTTTTTCTACTGAAGCAGTTACAAGTTAATTTCACCCTTGAATAAACATTTAGTATGAAATGCCATGAAATGTACAGTACATGAGAGTAGCACGTTTATTACAGCTGTGTCTCTTAAAGGGATAGTTTTTGTAAAAAGCAGCCCAGAGCGAGAGAAACTCAGTGAGGCCTTTTAAACAGCGTTAAGTTTTATAACATCGTCAAAGTCTATAAGGTCCATAGCAGCCCTGCTAAACGTTTGGTCAGTGTGTCTGTATGAAAGAAGTGACCTGTTATCGATCAGCCAACCCACTTGCTTCAAAGCTTCCAAATGCAAATGCATGAGCAAGCTACACAGTGTTCAGAAATATTTTAATGCACGGATACTTCATGGTAAAACCTCTATTTTCTTAAAGGAAAACTGTTACGAAATGAAGGAAAAGACCTAAAATACACTAAACTCATATGACTGCAATAGAGACAACATAAAGGCAGACTGCCTGAGTTTGTGTCACTTTGCACAAGCTGGAAAAAAAACTCTCCCTTAATTGAATTGAAACATTATACACAACAGCTTGAAAAAAAAAAGGTTTGTTTCTATTCTGCTGACTGAAGTCAGTTTTTTAACCAGTGGCAACACTAGAAATGCCCTCCACAAGTTCAGCCTTTCGTTGATAAAAGTTTTAAAAAAAGAGTAAGAGCAAAATGAAATGTACCTTTGCAATTTTAACAACTGCACAACCAAAAAAATACACAACCAGTCCAAAAAGTTCATTCATTAGTCTGGAATGGAGTTTTTATCGAGGAGAGTGTTGGTGAATGAAGAGCTGTGTTGCTCTGCGGTTCCTGTTGAATGGTGTCTTGTGGGTAAAGGTCCAGTAGCAGAGGACGGTTCGGATCAGAGTCTCCCTGCTGCTTTTCTTTCAAGTTGTTCCTTTCAGTCAAATCCACTTCATCCCGGAGTCTAACGTCTTTGGATTCACATAAGTTAATTTAAACCTTTTTATACATGTTAAAAGAAGCCTGTGCTTTGCCAAAGGTTTCCCCTTTACACTTGACGTCAACTTGAACTATGAAATCATAAACTAAAGATTAAATTAAAAAAAAACAAAACTGGCAGCTTGGAAACAAAGACGGGGCATCAGAGTTAAAATGGAGATGTCCTCATTTTGAAATAACATTTTTCTTTCTGTGTGGGCCATTGTTGTGATGACAAAGGCTCTGCTACTTCTGACAGATATTTAAAATATCTTATTCAAAACAAAATACCAACACACCCGCCCACACTAACCATACCCTCTGCATCGCATCTGAGGCCTCTTGGAAAGAAACACATGGTTGATTCAGGACCACTGAGCATCCCACGAGCCTTCAGAAGAAGATGACGTCCTCCTTATTGTGGTCTTCTGTGTTGATCTTGTAGGTTGGTGGCATGCTGTGGCTGTGGGTGAGGCTGTGAACGTTTACCTGGACATGGGCCTGGGTGTTCGGACTGAGCCCCTGCGGCTGCAGATGGGCCGGGAACTGAGAGGAGCCGGTGCTCTGCGAGTGAGGAGGAATGCTGGGAGGCTGCACAGAGGGCTGAGCATGGGGCTGCGCAGGGGGCATTGGTGGTTTCTGAACATTTGGAGGGTGGGAGGTGCTGATGGAGGAAGGGGACTGGGTGTCTGGTCCGGTGTTGTCTGAAGGACTGAGTTGATCTGTTGGAGACACACAAGAAAGGATCTCAGAGAACAAGGGATTAGATCAAAAATAGCATAAAACCTGCCGGGAGATTAGTCACAAGTACCTGTTTAATGCAGCTGAGCTCATTCAGCCCGACTGCTACGTATCACATTAAACCCTGCCAGTGTTTTTCTTTGGCAGCAGTAATTGTGAGGGCGCTGGATTAAGGTGTTAAAATGGCTGTGTCAGCAGTACAGCATGCCATTAATCACAGTGAGGCGTGTGAAATTGATAGGTGTTTACACAGGGTGCGGCCGGGCATGAAGGTGAGCTTGAGAGAGGAGCGCGATCAGGTGGAGTCCGGTTCGCCCAGGTGAGGAATGTCTGCGTCTGAGAACCCACTTTAATAATGCAGCAGGCAAAGACAGACGACGGGAGATTGTGTTTGGGTTTATCCTGACTGAACAAAGGAGGGGGCGTGTGTGTGTGTGTGTGTGTGTGTGTGTGTGTGTGTGTGTGTGTGTGTGTGTGCTCGTGACCAGTTTGTGTGTAAATATTAGGCTGTACCTGCGTGGTGATGCAGGGAGTGAGGCTGATGAGGAGCTGACAGCGGGTGCTGCTGGTGGGGGCTGATGGAGCGCTTGGCCTTGAGGGCGTTGTCTTCTCGGGCAGACAGCTTCAGCGGCAGCATCTGCTTCATATCCACTGAGGCTGAGAGGGTGGGGAGGGGAGGAGGGGGAGAGCGGTGGAGGGGGAGAGGGAGCAAAGAAAACGGGAGACAAACAGAGACAGACGGTGATTTAATTGTAAAATTAGATTTCGTCTGTAAAGTGGAGCAGCCTCGCCTCTCTCAGGCTGCTGTCTGATACATAACGCAGGGGGATGACCCAATTTACACGGCTAACGTGATCCTAACGAACCACTAAATCACGCTGATCAGGTCAAGTTCAAGTCAGGCACAAACAGCTCGTAAACTGATGATGATGCTGAGCGAGTAAAAAATCTAAAACATAAAATATTTTACATCAGTTCCAAGAACAAGAGAGAGAAGAAAACCTCGAATGCAACACTCAGACACATTTCAACAGGGAGTGCAGTTTTAAGATGCTCGTTTCATAAATGAGTAAGTGTGAGTTAGCATCTGAAGCACTGCAGGCAGCTGCTGAAAAGAAAACAGACTTGTTTAGAGGCAGACGGGTAGAATGAAGTGAAGTGTAACAGAGAGTCACACACTCCACCCTCTCCATCTGCAAACACTCTTTGGTTCTTGTGTCAGAGTAAACACACTGCAGATGATGCTTCTCTCCTTACAAACAATTCATTTGAAATTTATGTGACATTACAGGGCGAGTACAGTCTGAATGCTCCATTAAAAAAATCTATATTTAGACATATCAGATTTAGTGTGGAAAGAAAGTAAGAGAGCTGCAACCATAAGGTGAAAAATGACAAAATGGTCCCAGCTCCTCAAATGTAATTGATTTTTTTCTGTGCATCCCCTCACCGGTGCTGTCAGTGCGATGCGAGGCTTTGCTGATCTTGCCTCCTTTCCCTTTGCCGCTGCTGAAAGCTGCGAGCTTGGTCGGGATCTGCTGCTGCACTCCCACTGCTTTGTGCAGCTGGTTGGTGGTGCTGAACAGATGAAGGGGCACCTCTGTCTTCAGCGGCAGGGTGGAGGAGCTCGTCTCCCTCCGCATCACCTCAGGGCGCTCTGGGTAGTCGGCGGGAGAGACAGACAGGCTGCTGCGCACCAGGGGCTTGGGAGGCAGGCTCAGGTCAGAGACGGTGGTCGCGGCGGCGAGGCCAGAGGACATGAGGAGCTCCCCGTTCAGACTGCCGGGCAGAGAGGCCACCTGCAGGAGGAGGAGGAGGAGGAGGAGGAGGAGGAGGAGGAGGAGATGACTGCATGTTATTTGCTGAGAGGTGGCTGAAGTCTGCTTCAGCTGTTGCAAACATCGGTCTTCAAGTTCTCAAAGGACAGCTTCCCAACGCTGCGCTGTAATTATCTGCATGTGGTTGGATTCAGTTAGGAATCTGAGTTTTGGAACATGTCATGTTTGCATGTTGTGTGCGTGCGTGTGCGTGTGCGTTTGTGTGTGAATTATGTATGACTCTTTTTAGTATCATTTTGAAGAAAAGGCTTAAAAAAAAGCTTCTTCAGAGTGCAGAAAAACATGCACACACACCTAAACAAACGTCTGAGTGCCTCCCTGCCATCACAGACACACAGTCTGTCGAGGAGCAGAGTGCTTATGGGCCTTAGAGGGAATCAGAAACACATGCCACTCTTTCTGCTGAGCACACAGTTTGGTGAATTTAGTAACAGGCTTTTGATGTGTTCCAAGAAACTCAAGGACAATGCACACATACACACACACACACACAAAATGAGAAACATAAAACCCTTAATAGTCCCTGTGCACATAAAGGCGTGTCTAACAAAACAGGCAGGGCTGTTAGACAAGCAGAGGAACAAGAAAAAGAGCTTTCATGACATCAGTGGATAAAAGACACTGACTGCGTTGTCCCCTTAATTACTAGGCTGAAGAAAGATGATCTACAGATCGAGTCAACATCATCATCCTGCATTCAGCCCGACTGACCAGCAGGATTTCTACAACAATAGAGCGGTTTAGTGTTTACATGGGTCTGTAATCCTTTATGAGATGCATTACACGGACTATAAAAAGCATCTTTTCACTGAGCTACAATAAGATACGCAGGACAAGTTCAAACCCCCTCTGCAGCACCGTGACCTCTGTGTTTGGGAAACTTATCAAACATTAAGCAAAAAAGGTCAAATTCTAAAAAAAACAACCAGTCAAAGTCGTAGTTTTCAGCTGTTCTGAATGAGATTTGAATGCACATACAGTAACACTGGAGTAACTGCACTAATTACCATTCTGACAAACTAAGACGTGTTACATAAAGACAAGTTTCACAGAAAGCAACATTTCACAGAGATTCTGTTTGTTTCTCTGCATTTGAATCACACCATCACAAGCAGTTATAGTGTCAACTACAAAGACACAAGGAAGAATAAAACATTCCAAGTTCAATCCAGTTCATTCCTCCACTCCAAAAAGTAATAAAAAGGTGTTACACTGCAAGTAACAAAAGTAAAAGGCTTCCAATAAACAACTTTATTTATAATGGCAATACTGCCACTGACTGGTAAACAACATTTAATTAGAACCAATTAGCATTGATGGGTTACGTAAAAAATATGTAAGCAAACCAACATGACACAACTGACCTTTTTCTAAAATTTTCAAAAAGTCTCCCAAATTAAAGTAATAAGTAATAAGTTTTTAACTGTGCGTTCTTAAATCAGGCATCGGTCTGAGAGTCAGTTACAGACTCTGTTTGGTGTGCCGTCCTCATGCTACATGACTGATGATGCTGCAGAGTGTTTCCTGTGGCGATGAAGGAACACATGATGGCTGTGTTTTAAAAGGCATGAAGGACAAACTCATCTGACTGTGACTGTGTGTGACTGTGTGTGACTGTGTGTGACTGTGTGTGAGTGCAGACTGTGATTTCCTACAGTTGTAAGGTCAGAGCACAACGGTCTGACCCGAGGCAGAGAGGGGCCACAGAGGCTCTCCATACGTCCTTCCATAAATCCCCCCTTTCCTCTTTCCCTCTATCATTTCTCCTCTCTCAGCACTCACTCATCTTGGCACACAGGTGTTCTATTGTTCCAAGAACAAGGTGATCGGCTCCAAGCGGCGTAAACAGAAGGTATCCACGGCAATAAAGCGTGCGGAAGCTACAGAGCACAAACAGCCCTGACTGACAGCACATAAACAATTAGCTCTGGCTGCCGTCCAGCGGCTTCTGTTAATGACAGGCTCGGACTAGCTAATTACACAGACAGGTTCCTCTTATCCTGTAAACTGCCTGGTTACTTCCATATCAGTGCACGTTTCTGCTCTCTGCACCACAGACACAAGCAGGAGAGAGAAACTGTTTTTAAAGCTTATCTGTACTCAGTAATGCTTGGAACATTAACATGTGAGAACTTGAGAATAAGTTTTAATGGTCATGTGCAGCCTTGATCTCTGGTGCATTACTGAGCTAAGAAAACCCTGGAGGCTTTAACCTTTCTAATCCAAAAATCAAACTGTGTCTAAGTAATCATCCAAAGTAAATACTATTTTATTAAGTTTGGTGATGAGCAAAAACTCTGCTATGTGTACACTGAGTCAGCGTCAGGTGTCCTGAGGCTAAACAACGCAATTAGAGCTGAAACGATCAGACAATTTGCATAAAACTTTTCACTAACAGAGTGGTCTATTTTTAAAAAAAATCTTCTTAATTAAGAAATCCAAACATTCTCTAGTTCTAGTTTTTCTAAAAAGAAGACTAGTTGCCTTTATCAGCTTTATATCAATGTAAACAAAATATGGTTGATATTTCCTTCTGGGTGGACAAAACAGGACATCTGAGGTCACATGGAGATAAACATTCAACAGAAAAAAAACTTTTCTTCTAGTAATAAATCATAAAAGTTAATTTTTACACAAATAAACAGATCACTGGGAGGTTTCAGATTCTGATATATGATCGTCTTCTGTGTTCCCTTTTCTCAAGTTATGTCTGATTAGATATGTTTGGGTTTTTGGTGAGATAAAACATTTGATGACATAACCTTGGACCTCAATAACTCTAACCATAGTAAGGGTAATAACCTGCAGATTAATCAGTAATGAAAGTCATTGTGTGTTGCAGCCCTGCATCACATTACATGTGTGCAATTACTTTCTTCTCCCACAGTAAACTATGGTTTATTACACCAATAAGTAAGGTGATTGTAGTTGAAGGAGACTACAGAGCAGCACTGCACGCTGTGTGCCGAAAACAGGTGGAGTAGCTACAGTGACAGATGGCACAGAAAGGAAAAATCTGCCCTCGAGCTCAGCGTTCTGTCTTAGCTTCGCAAACTGCTGCCGGCTGATTACAGAAGAAGCAAGTCACAGGCGTCCAGGTGTGTGTGTGAGTGAGTGTGTGCATGTGTGTATGTGTGTGTGTGCATGGTGAGGGTGTTAATAGGTTGAGAGTTACTCCTCAGCCTTTTTTTCAAACCAAAGGAACACACTTAGGCGACATCATCATCATCAATCAGCCTTAAGGACCGAGGTCACGGTTTGAACACAGACCTTCTGATGTTTCCCTCCAGCTTTGCAACCTTCCCATGTTTTAGACATGTTCTCTGTCATGTAGTTATTCACATCAGGTAGAAATCCAGTTTTACAGGTTTCTACTCTTGAGCAAAAAGCAGCAGAAAGGGATAGTTTATATATGTTCTTTACCTAAAGGCGTCACTAAAAAGTTCTTGAGGGAAGTGCAATGATTATTCATCAAATGCATTTCCACTTTGAGAATGTCCCTGCTGTGACTGAACCTCTGACAGCGTAGAAACAAGCCCAGTTTCCACGTTCAGGTTTTCCATTGACTTTTGCTCTATTTTTTTTTGGCAGGTTTTTTTCTTCTTGACTGTTTACTGTCAATCAAATGCTCAAAAACTCTACCCATGACTATGAACGAGTTTTATGACTTCATATTCCAGAACTATTGAGCAATCAGACCTGAGGCTCTGTCCTGAGGCAGAGCCAATAAAAAAAAGCCCAATGCATTCCTTATCTTGGGGCCAACTGTGATCCGATGAGATAAAACATGAAAGAGAGGCTGCTCTGAGGCCGGTGCATGTCGCAACTCGACCGCTCTTGCACAAACATTTGCATATGTTCTGAGAGACACACACACACACACACAAACACACACACACACACAATGAAGCATGTCTTTTTTGATGAGGTCTAATCATAGCTCTACAGGTTTGCTGATGAGTCTTAATGTTGGGTGGTGGTGATTAAATGTTTGTTGATATTACCCTGGCGTGGAGCCTGGAACAGATCCTGAGGTCACAGCTGATGAAAAGACCGTTTGATGTGTTTGACGCACAGGGGAAACAAACCACTTTCAAATCTCTCATAAAAGCAGCCAAGAAAGTCCCATGGCAGAGCCGACTGTAAAGAAGCTGCGAGCCATACGTCTGCATGCGTACAAAACACACAAACACACTGCTGAGCTGCTCTAGAACAAATATTATGGGCTTGATTAAATGGGGTGCTGAGTGCTGATAGGGTGCATATCAGGTCTCATCTTGCAGTCCACGTAACAAACAAACAAGCTGTGCTGCAGCCTCATTCAGCATCACTGTTTTCAGCAGCGGCCTCTGTAATTACCAGGGTCTCGGCATTACTCATCACAGCAGATTAGGTCAATTCAGCCAGAGGCTCCTTTTGCTTCACTAACAGAGGCTGTTTTTCCCCCAAGTCCCTGTGATGTGAGGTACAACCCACAGTCAAAGGCCTGCCTTCTGTCGCCAGTAATGAGATGATAAATGCAATAATTCATGTCAGCTGGGGGTGTCTGTGCTCTTCTTGAGTTAAGACTCCAGTGAAGCGAAGACTGAGACGTGTCATTAAAAGGTCTTGTTACCATGAAATCGCCGGGATTGTAGATAAGTAGCCAGATGTCTGAGCTATGAGTTGCAGTAAAGAAGCATAAAAAAAGGTACTTAGCTTTCTTTTTTTAGGGGGTGGGGGGACAAGTCGGGATGTGAATGAATGGCATAATGTCATCTAACAGTTACTAAACTTGGCATGAAGGATGAAGAGGCAGTTATCAGTCAGAGATGAATGTCAGGCACAAACCATGTTGGAATGTCAGACAGAGCGTCTCTATCAGAAAGATAAATCTGTGTAACACAGCAGCTCTGGTGGACAACTTCCTGGAATGCAAGAATGTGCATTTCCAAGCATAATGACAAACTGCTTTTTTAAGAAGCATGAAAGAAGAAGAAGAAGAAGACACTGAGTCAGTCCGTTGAAAAGTTTTGGCCATCTTCTACATGGAGCATTACTCAGCTTGTGAGTCAGGACAAGCTGATCATTAGGTGGGTTTTGCATCCCCCTGACGAAAGACTTTTATGTGTGACTCAGGTAGGGGGGGCAGACACTAGTGTTCCCGCTCCCGTCCATCTGATCACACCAGGTCGTGCACCAGGGGCCCCTCTGCTCAGTTTCGTGGGATGATGTGTTACATTTGTCAGACTCGGCTGGCTGTAAGGGTGCTGTTCAAACTACAGATTGTGCTTAAGCATTTTTTGTATTCTACCCGTAACAGAGTAAAACTGTAAAAGAACCATAAGAACCAAACAGTACAATTTAAATATAAAGGCCTGTGTTATTGCATTGCCTATTTCTCACTTACAATGTTTTTGGAAAACACATTTTTGTGTGTTTAGCCATAATACCAGATTGTGACCAGCCAGCACCCAAAGAGTTTCCTGCCTCAAAACAGATGAGCCAAAACCAAGCACCACCCAACTCCTAGTGGAAATGTTTATTGGTCTGGTGCAAATACTCTAAAATACAAAAAGCAGACTGCAAATTCTCAAGTGATTAGGCAGGGGTGGCACCATAAAAGTAAAATTTCGTCGTGTCGGCATAAAATTTTAAACTGCACTGGAAACAAAAGTGTTTCCTTGCTGCAACATGAAGCACGGCGGAGGAAATGTTGGTGTGCTGGCATTTCGCAGCTCTTTACTGATTTTCTGTTATTTTTCATCAGTGTCATTAAGAATTGTGTTTGTTGGGTCTATCACATCTAAGACCTGAATTTACTGTTGGTTTATTTGATTACTTTTTTTTTCAGAAAACGACTCCTATAAAAAATATATAGATTTTTTGATATGGCCTTTTATTCATGTCTCCCACTCTTACTGAGGATACTAAAACTGAAAGATACAGGCTGGATCTTCTTGATGTAAGATAAATAAAGTCTGTATCAAGATAAAACCTCTAAAGCTACAGTTTCCCTCACCTTTCCTCAGCGTGTCACAGAGAATGCAGATTAGCTAAACTGCAAAGGTTATAAAGACCTTTGAAAACAGTGAAGGCTGATATTAAGTAACTTCACTGTAGCTCCTTCACAGATCTGTTAGCACCAGGCATGAAATTACACTCAGCGGATCTTTCTCAAAGCTCCTCTCCCATGAAGCTCACAAACAATGACCAGCATTATACTGCGAGGACAGAAAGTGGTATACAAGTGAGAAACACGGGGAGAAGAAAGGATAAAGGGAAGTAAAGAGAAAGATTTCTTCCTTCATAGGTGGATTCCTGAGGTGGGCGGATGGAGATTCAGTTGTATGTGTGTTTATCTTTACACCAAATCTAAGAAACAGGCTGTGGGAGCTGAAACCAGGTTTCTTCAGCACATTCAAGTTTTACACTGTATCTGCCTTGCACTCTTAATAAGACAAATGTTAACAGCAGAAAAGGAGGCAAGAAAGATAGGAACCCCCCTTCTAATCTTAATCCATTGAGTAACTGTCATTATGTTTTACTGTCTATGTCTATGTCTGCTTGTTCCCCACCTCAATAGTATTCCTCTTGATTTTCTTCTGGTATTCCAGGCGTTCCTTTTCTTTCTCCACAGCTCTGGTGGACTCTCTCAGCCTCTCCAGGTCCTGCTGGTACTTCTCCCTTTGACTCTCCAGCTCCTTCCTCTCTTCTGTTAGATGCTCCTGCATCAAAAGAGCAAACAGTTTTGCAAAGTTTGAGCAGAACATGAATGAACAATGTGCAGAACATGTTCTTTTCACTAAGACATTCAATGATTTGGAAACAAAGTACAAAAAGTTTTTTTTTTAACAACATATAAAGCCATTTCTATACATGTCAATCAAACTAGAAAATTTTAGGAACTGTTTATTTCTTTTCCTTACAAATGAGAAAATCACACACAGAACTATGGAGCCATATATTAAAATGTAATGGCAGAGCTGGAAGTTCATGAAATTCTGCATTTTTCTTTTGCCTTTTACTTTTTAAATCTGTTAAACAGCCTTTAATATTGAACACTTCACCTCCAGTCGTCTGCACTCCTCCTCTCTTTGCCGGAGTCTGGCCTCAGTGGCCTCCACCTGCTGGCGGTGGCGCTCCCGCTCCCTCTCCCAGCGCTGCTGCTCCTGCCGGTGCTGAGACTGCAGCTTGTGGAAGCTGGCCAGCTCTTCTCTCTGCAGGGCCAGAGTCCGCTGTTTCTCCTGCTCCAGGAGCACGTTTCCTCTGTGGCGACCAGGCAGGGGGGCCCGCTGCAGCTCAAGGTGACTGTCCCACTGTGATATGATGGCCTGAGGACAGAGACAAGGGCAGGATGGAAATAGAAAAGAAAGTGAAAACATATGGTTACTGGCAAGTCATTAGAATTTTGTACTGAGACAAATTTTATTCACTTTTACTGTGAACAGACATTTAACACATCTCAAATGAAAGTTGAAAACCAGTCAAAGTCCAAACACAAATCCTAAATGAGTAAAGTGATTAACTGAGTGTAAATTCAGGGTGTATAATGTGTATCAATTAGACCACAGCGACAGAATTACCTGCAGACTGTAGAGCTTTTGGGACAGAACCAGCACTCTGTCGAAGAACTAGAATGGAAACAAGGGAAAGGTTATAATCACCAAATGAACAGAAGCATCAGCAAAACAAACAACATTTCAGTGGATTAGCAAACTTCCCACAGGTGCATCTTTTCAGTTCAGCAGGCTTGGCTATGAATATCAACTGCGGCAGCGATGTGAAGCACAAGGTGACAGAATTTACCTCAGGCTCAGGGAAGGAGTTGGACCAGATGTGATTCCATCTGGCAGGAGAGCAGCAGCTTTCATCAACCTGAGCAACAACAGCCAGGCAAACAGCCAGTCGTCAAATAACATAAACACACTGAGAAGACTGTTCAGCACTGCTTTACAACACATAAACAATATAAACGGGTGCTGTGAAAGCATTTGGAACATCTGAAATACTGAGATTATATGTGAAGTTTACAAAAAGATGTTACACAATTCAGAATTAATAGACACTTTGCACAAATGTTGTTTTAATTTTTGTCTTTTACATGCAGAAATATGTTAGAAATTCCACTGAGCTGTTATTAGCTACAGCAGTGAAAAATGATGTAAAAATGGTGAAATATTCTTTTGCATGGCAAGCAATGTTTCTATTATCTTGATATGATGGCCAAGTAGCATAAGATATAACATAGTGATCAAATATATGGTTGTTATACTCCAAAAAACAAAGAATTAATACATTTGCTTCATTTCAAATAATTTTGTAAGACAACAAAATCCTGGACAGTTAATGTGAACCTTTTCACAGCACTGTAACTCAAGTACTCTCAGTACGAGTCATTATAATTTGTCTGCCTGATAATTCTCAAACACCAGGATTTACTGGAAGGTAAACAAAAGAGCACGTTGTTTTATCAAGGATTTATCTATTTATAATCACATGAAGTGACCTGCAAGAGCAAAGTTACAGTAAACATCAGGACATGGAAAATTTCCAGATGACTTGCTCTGGCTTTTACTATTTACAGGAAATAACAAAGTGACTCATCCCAAGAAATACTGTGTGTGTGTGTGTGTGTGTGTGTGCGCGCATGAGTGTGTGTGTGTGTGCGCTGAGCCCCTACCGTCTGCTCCAGGGTGTGGCTGCCGCAGAGGTCTTTGAGTTGAGGGTCAGAGCTGGCTCTCTGGCTTCTGTCTCTGTTTCTAGACTCGCCAGAAAAGTTCTTCTTGACGCTGCCATCTGGCAGAGACACGTCAACACCGACACACACATTAACAGACGCAGTGACAAACACACACAAATAATTAAATACACACATACACAGAAATACCGACGATCACAAACATTTCACTGAAACAACATGTAAAACTGCACCTACAGCGATCCTGAAGTGTCTTTTTTTAGGTAGTTAGAAATCATACACATAAAGTCAAACAATTCAAGGAATCAACGGTTTTTTATTCAATTATATTTATAGCTAATAATTTAACAGTGGCATAAAGGCCACTAAAATACAACTTCAAATCCTTTAGATGGTAGACTTCCTCTGCGCATTGATTGTGCTGGACTCACTCTTACTCAGGATGGATGGGCTGCTGTCGTAGCCCCCAAAGGTGTCTGCTCGCTTGGGCAGAACCCCAGAGCTCCCTTCCTCCAACCTTGAAGCATGAGCGTCCTCCTTCCCTCCGGACTGCAGTAAGTTCTGGAGGTTCTCAACTGAAGTGAAGGAGAAAGCGAGCTAAGGTCAAAGAAGCTGAACTGTGCAAAAGTTTTAGAGGAACAGAAGCAAATTCGACAATTCTTCTACCTACTGATTTATTACAGATCTGCAGGAAACAGTAAATAGTGTGTAAAATTCACACAAAGCCATGACTTTCTATCTAAAGCAGATACACATGTAAAGGAGAATTATCTTACCCTCAGTGATAGCTTCCTTGAGCAAGGTCTCCCCCTGCTGGAGGTCTGAGGCATCTCCTCGGAGCAGAAGTCTGCTGCGTGAAGCCGTATCCTCTGTACCTGCCACAGACTCTGCTATGTCTGCAAACAGCTGCAGCTTCTCACTGAGAGCCTGTGTGATCACCGCATCCTTCTGGTTCAGCCGCTCTACAACGTGGACATAGAAAGAGGAAAGACTTCTTTCTTTAAACAGCAGCCACTGATGCACTTTTTGTGCATCCACACTGCAACCATTATCCCTCACATCTGACAACATCTGATCATTCTGAGGTTTTGAAAACATCTTAAGATAAAAGTAATAAAATATTTGTGTCCTAACAAACTATTGATCTACTGAAGTAAGATGTCAACAACAACTTAAAGTCAAACATTTTTAAGATTAAAAGTATGGAATATGAGCACCCCCTTGTGGCCTACCAAATATGGTTTTCCAGATCTCTTTATTTACATCATTGCTCTTTTTGATCTGAAGTTACCTTGAAATTCTTTGAACTTGGAAGCTCTTTGCGCCTCTTCCTCCTCGCTGAACAGCCTCTCTTCTGTGTGAGGACAGCTAAGATGGGACAGGACAGAAGCCATTATAGACAGAGACACAGCAGTGGCAAACTGCATAAGGGTCTATAAATTTTCTCTTAGATCTAAAACTTTGACTTTTTTTTTTTTAAAATCTCACCGAAATTCAAAAAGTAATAAGTATGTTTTGGCTTGATGGAAATGCAGCTACCTCTCAACAGCTTGCCGTATGTCTGTCATCCAGCTGTTTCTCTCCTCCTTGGAGGTGGTGTGGATCTCGTACATCTCTGGCTCATTGGAGGAGGCACAGATTAGAAACATGGCTCTCTCCTCATGAGCCACCTCCCTGACAATCAGCTTCTGAAGAGAGATCACTGACGGCTTGTTATCCTGCGTGAATTAACAGAGCAAGGAGGAGAGAACACAAAAAGATAGTAAACTTTTATGAATGACATTTACAGAGCTGTCGCTGACTTCTTTCTGTTATCATTTATTCACTTTAATTACACATAACACAAGTTGACCTCTTTGATTAACATATATTTTTGCTATATAGTGTCATATCTCTACAGGAAATAAGTTTAATCACTCACCACTGTAGCAAATACATATCTCTGATCTTTCTCTTGTAGCAAGAGCAACACATCTGACAGGAGCACTGCTAGAATATCTGAAAGGACAGAAATCAAAAAAGACATCTTTGGATTTAAGCCCGCGAGCCAGAAAACAGGGAGACAGAAACAGACAAGACACAGTTCATCTTGATTTTAATCGTGCTGTATCGCACCTTTGAGCCTGCCAGAAGCAGCTTTCCAGTTAACTGTGCCCTCATGCAGGAGCCGCCTCCTGCCCTGTGCCAGGTCCTCCCTGCGGAACACTCGGCCATCTTTGATTTTTCCCTGTGCCTTTGGCTCCATTTTGTTGTGTATGTCTCGGAGTCGAGAGTGCTTCTCATGGATATTAACCAGCGCGTCAACCTGAACAATGGTGTCTTTAATCAGACCCAGCGAGCGAGTCAGATCCTCCTGCTCCTCCGTGCCCGCTAGAGACAGAGAAATACATATGATACTTTATAGAGGGAAAAAATTATACAATGACAACTGAGGTTACTCCTGAACAAATATATACAGGTCCACTCTGTTTATGGTGATGGTGTTTTGTTTAAGAGATGCATGTAAAACTGTGGACCTTCAGTGTTCTGCAGAATGCGCTCCACCAGCACTGGGTACTTGGTAATGCGCTGAGTCACCAACAGGATACATTCAGTCACTCCTAACCTCCGCACGATGGACAGGTTATTGATTTTCTAAAACAGAACACACATTAATTATTTTAACATTTACCAGACTGCCTTCAAATGCACAACATACAAAAATAGACAACAGACTGTGTAAAACATAACTGGAACAGAATCTGATTACTAGCTAATCCTGTTCAATAAATGCTCGACTCAGAACAGTACCAAGACAATAAATGTAATTTCTAACCTAACTGACTTCACTGATTTTTGCAGAGAGGACTGCCAGTCTGTCTTACCCGGATGATGTTGTTGAACTTTTTGTTGTTTTGCAGCTGATCTTTGTAGTAGCTGACAGCCTCAGTGTGGTGACTGCAAAAATCTCCATAGCTGTCCTTCATTCTCTCACCTATTTCACCCGAGAACTGGAGAGCAGGAAACATTACTGTCACACATAACATACTGTTTTTTATTTTGCTGATCCATACGGTACCTTGGCCATATGTTATGTTGTTTATATAAGTATTATTTGTGCATCATAAAGTGCACTATATTATGCACTTTGTAACTCTATCAAGTATTCAAGAAAACAATGTTGCATTTGCATGCATGTGTTCTTCTTGAACATCCTACATCTCCTACCTGTGCAATCAGGATGTCTGCTACCCTGTTGATAGTATAGTTCCTCTCATTGGGCGAGACGAGGCTTTCTCGCTGCCGCTCTTTGAGACGAGACAAGAAGTGTGTGTGAAGCTCGAGGAGGTTTTCCAAGCGGGGGAACAGACAGTCCAGTCTGCCCGAGTCCATCTGGAGGTTCTCCTTCAACTCTCGGACATACACTCGCAGCATTATCTTCAGTGTTCGCACATGGTGCATCTCCGTCTGCATCAGTTCTGTGCAATGACATGTCATGTGTTAATATTCTGCCTTACAAAGCACATAATGCACTGCAGTGTTGCTAACTGGCTAACATGCCTGAGATGTCACTTGAGTCAGCATTTGTTGGAGCTAGATACCAGAAGTTCAATAAATAGACAAAGTTTGAGTCGAGGAATGAGAGAGAAGCAGCAAACTCGATTTTAAGAGTTATTAGCACACAACACTTAAATCTACATCAAAAGTTTGGTTGCTTAAATTGTACTGTGTGTAATGTAGGCATCAGGTTTTACAAAGAAAAAATAATGTGTGAATAAGAAGATGACAATGTTTCTTAAAGGTTATAAAAAAGAAAATAGAAAAAATGTCCACCTTGAGTGCAACAGTTTAATAACTGAAGGACGCTTTCAAAATTAAAACTGCCGTTAATTCACTTATTGATTTCACCCTGTTGTTGTGTGTAGCACTGAAAGGTCAGAATGACGGTTCACATCTTATCGACCAGCTACTTGTCAAACTACAGGACAGGTGCAGGTGTGACCTAAGACCTAAGAAAACACACTCACCATATATTACATCCTGTCTCTTCACAGCCTCTTTGGAGTGCTTCTTAACATGCTGCTGGTCAACTGCCAGACTCCATGACTCTGCCTCCAGGTCCTGGGCATCGGCCTCCAGATCAGCCCGCACTGCTGCATAGTGAGCATCTGAGGAGAGGAGCAGAGGCGTCAAATCTATGATGCAATCCAGTCTTATCGTGGAAAAACAAACAAAAAAGAATGCTTTCAAGTTGACTCCTGATTTGGCAGGAAACTACATGAGCAAAATTTATGTGAGTTTTTCATGAGCAAAGTCAGTTTTAGAAGTCAGCAGGACAGCACCCCTGCAGAACAGAGCCTGGGTTTTGCAGCTAAATTATCAAGGAGATGCCAACATCCAACCTCTTCAAAAATGATTGATGATGCTAAATGAACACATTTTGTTTTCTCTAAAGGACAGAAAGTAACTCCAGACTTTTTATTACAAAAGGCAACAGAACAGACAACAGAATTCTCTACATCTGATATTTTTCCAAAACTGATAAATGATGTTTTTTAAGAGATGATTCCTTTCGAAAAGGTCAACTATTACTTAATGCGAGGCATCGGACTTTGAGAATAGTTCACTGCTGACTCAATGTCTCATCTTTTTGTGTTTTGGCACAGTTCAATATGATACATTGTAGTAGTAATAAGGCAATATGAACCAACTACTCTTGATTTAGCAAAAATTTGGCAAATTTTTTTTGCTAAAAATCTAAAATATAAGGCTTTATCCACCACACTATGAAAACTTAAGCTTACAATTATAGCACTTCAGCGTGCATATGAGAAACTCTTATTCTACCATGACAGCGAAATGCAAAATAAAAATTAGAATAAAATCTCATTGGGTGTGTAAATAAGGAGGAGATTAGCTAAAAAGTGCTTTAAAAGAATGAGGTAGTTATTATTTTTTTTATTCTTAGTCTGACATTAAACCTGAGCTGAATTAAAAGAGCACTGAATTTATGGTTGAGAGGGAGGAACTGTCAGTGCTGACCTACATTCAGCTCAGGAGGAGCTGATTTGTAACTGACCCTGCACACTGTGACTGTATTAAACTGCTATTTTATAACAGATAATACTTCAAACTGAATAGACTTTCTCTTAAGAGTGTTTGTGGCGAAGGTTTGTGATGATATCATCAGTTCAGTGACAGCTATGACAAAAAGTACACATTATAGTAGTAGATAGTAGACCTAATGTTATACTGCTTACTTTCACAAGTTGTCCTTTGGACATTGTCAAATTAGTTTTTCTGGTTTCTCTCAGCACAATAATGTAAAGCACAAGAGAAGGAAAATAAGAATTTACATCCCCCTTGCTCCTGAGTAACAGTTTGTGTGCTGGATAAAAAATTAAGTCCTTTAAAAAGTCAGCTGGGAGACAAAGATGATGTGGACACTGTCTATATGTAGCATACTAGTGCCCAGCAGTTAGCCTGTCTCTCTCTCCCACACACACTACAATTTAATGAGAAAGGGAGGTCACTCCACACACTCCCCCTGGCTTTGAGAAAAAAAAACTCCCTGCAGACAAACTATCACTTTATGCTCAAAACACAAAGATCTTGGAGGACAGATCAGGCTGACAAACAGTAGTGATGTTAGAAAAAACACTGATGCCACAATAACAATTTAAAACCAAATTCAAGTTCAATCCCCAGTTCAGTCAACTCACCTTCAACGATGATGGACTCGGTGGTGGAGGGAGCGAGGGAAATGGTGTCTTCGTTGCAGCGTTTGGATCGGAGACTGTCTGTCTCATCCATCTCCCCAGGAAGGGATCTGAGGGAGGACAACCACAGGTCGAAGGTGGCATACATGCTGACACTGACGCAACGTAATCCAACAAGCGGATGGCAGCCTAAATATACTTACGAGCCAAAATGTGCATTTACATGTCCACAATCCTAACTACAAAAAAATCGGGCTCAAAAGCGAGACCCAGGAAGCTGCTGAACTCTTTCCCTCTTTCGTATTTACGGTGTTCTAACTTTAACTCGATGTCGTCTGCTCTTGCTTACACCTTTGCTATGCCTTTGTCTCTCCTGCCTTCTCCCACTGCCTTCTCATCTCCCTACACATTTTTATTAGCAGTAGTCCACTTCTTAGAACCATCTAGACTCAGTTTCAAAAAGGCTGTTATATTGGAGAAGACAGCTTGCCTTGATACGTCAACTATAAATACACATCTTACGAAAGCATACAGAAAATAGTATTTGAGCAGGAAGGAAACTAAAAATATCCAGCATTAACATACAGCAGACCCTGTAAACATCTACAGAATTATGGATCTGACAATGATGTCTGTGATGTCTGAACTTCTCAACCCTGAAATTCCATCATTGGGGAACAACTTTTTTAAATGGAAACAAGGTACAAAGATGGAAAGAAAAATGCTATTTTGCACAGAAAAAGGCCTTTCAATGGAGAACTGAAAAAAAAAATGCTCACCCTGAGCTGTTGTGGTGACGAAGGCTTTGGCCAAAGTTGGGGGCAAGGGATGCTGATGAGCTGGTGGTATTGGTGGCAGTCAGCTGAGTGCTAGGTCCCCACTGACTGTTGGTCATGCCTGGGGTGCTGAAGTAACCTGGTTGGCCATCCAGGGCCTGTGAAGAGGCTGAGCCCGGCTGCTCCCGCTCTCTGTCCCTTTCTTTTAATGCTGGGGAAGAAAGATGAGAGACGAGTGAACGGAAGTAATGAGAGGATACGGAGGATGAATGTGAGGACAAAGATGGAGAGGAGAGAGGAAAGAGAGAAGATGGCCGGTGGGTAGGAGAGGAGGAAGCAGGCGGATGCTTGTCTGACTTCTTTCCTGGTCGACCCCAGTACTCCTTCAGCCAAGCTCGAGGCAAGGATCGGAAGAATCGGCAGGCGATTTGGTCTCGGTGCATCAACACTCGAACACCAACACGTCCGGACAGACCCCAGGATGAGGCCGACGAAGATGGGGAAGAAGAGCAGGATGGTTTAGCATTCCTGCAGCAGCCTCTGGAGGCCCCTGTGGTTCGGGTTGTGCCTTTAGTTATAGCTAGCTCCATTGTGAATCTCTCAAAGTGGCCAAAAGAGGAGTGTAAATCCAAACTTTAAGGGAAGGTTTCTGTTGTCGGTCGCAGTACCAGTAGATATTAAAGAAAAACTAACAAGTGATCCTTCTTAGTGGTTATGAAGAAGGAGGAGAGGCAGAGGACAGCACAAGCCTTCTTTTATAAGGGGCCAGCCAAGATCTTTCACGTTCAACCTCTTCTAGCAATTTCTGGAAAGCTGCACACTCTTTTCTATTTCTCACACTTCCTGCTTTTTACTTTTCCCCAATTTCTCTCACCGCTCATTGTCTTCCTGACTCCCTGTGCAAGCCTCTGATTGGCCAGAGCAGGACATGAGGAGAAATCAGGTGTGGATGAAGGGACTCCAGCTGTTCAGAGGAGAATAACAACTGCTACAGGAGATTAACTTAAGCTGCTGCTGCTGCTACTACGGCCGCTCATGTCTCTTGGGGGTCTGATCACATGAAACAGGAGCTACTGAACGTTACAATTAGCACTGATTGAAATTTCCTGGAATGGACACACTGCACATTTTTTCTGAGGCTCATCATTTTATCGAGTCAAAAGACCTTCTATCTAATCTAACCTCGCTCATAAATAAGAAGGAAGAGTATGACAATTTAAAAATAATAGTTTGTGAATATTACATTTCTGTTTCTCTTTGTGTCCTGGTACAAATATGACACTGTGTACAAATGAAACACTATGACTAAATCTATCCTGGATTTGTACCAGAAGTAAATCACTGAACTCGGCCAAACAATGTCTAATCATCACCTTTTCCTACAGCCTGCCGGAAGCCAATCTCCCCTTCTAGCCCAGCATATAGGTTGAAACACACATACATATACACACAAGTGGATACACACATACATACAAGTGAACATACACGTGAACACACACACAAACACACACGCACAGACAAAGCAAGAGAGAAATAGCATGATTGGACTCAGGTTGGAAAATCGAGGGGAAGAGAAGCTGAGCTTTAAGCCTCATCCAGGGCCAATTAAATAACAGGAGTATTGGGCTGGATGCCAGCAATTATTTTTTGAGTTGCCTTCAGGTACCTTCATACTGCAGCACTAGAGCAACTGATTTTTCGTTATATGGAGCCTGTTCTCTGTGGTCTTAATGTAATGGTGTGGGCTTGTGTGTGTGTGCGTGTGTGTTACTACTGTATGTAAATGCACCTGATAAACAGACTAGTAACAATATAGCTATGTGCGAAAGTGAAACAACTGAATTTCAGAAATTAATTTGCTTGGTAACGTTACGTAACTTTAATCAGCCTACCAGGTCCGATCAGCGCTCTGTAGCAAGTTAAGCTAATGTAGAGAAAAGGTCAAGATTTTTCTTCACCCTCCATCAGCCAGCTGATTTGACGAAGAGTAGGTAGAATTTGGTTCACATACACACACACACACGCACACACATGCACACACACATGAACACACACATTCACTTTCACTGTTACTAAGGTCAGTGAGTTTCCAAAGTGGTACATCTGCACATTGTAATTACCAAGGTTCGCAGATGCCGATGAGCCACTCCTCCGTAGAGAGTCTCTCTGTGTGGAGAAAATAATAAAGACAGCGTTTTTTTCAAGGCCATTCTCTCTCTCTCTCTCTCTCTCTGTCAAGATTTTCATCAGCTGAACAACAGATTACAAAACATGTCAAAATTACATGCTCCTACTGTACTTTCTTTCCAGAACCAGACTGCTTACATGGTTTGCTTAACGAGCACTGTCCGGCTCAGGCTGATTCATAAGAGTGGACAGAGACATGTAATCTTCAGTTGAGTTGTTTTTAACTCCCTGAACAGAAGGAACATGCAGCTCTCCCTGCCAGAAGTGGATTCATGCTTTTCTGTTGAAGTTCTGCAGTAGCTACATGAGAAGAATTTGTTGCTATGTAGATGGTTCCCTTAAAAATATTTGCATGTCCTCAAAAATGTTATCATAGAACATAGAGCATGGGTTACATGGAAAGAGCACATTTTGGGTGCAGAAAGTGTTTGGCAACAATTTAAAAAAACATTCAGTAACGCAACCAAATCCCACATGTTTCATAATAGAATTAAGAAACGACACTTTCTGCTCATGACACTTGTATTTTGTGTCAAACAGTGCAACAAAAACAAGGGTTAAACCTACCCTATAAACTCATCAATGTCACACCATTACTGCCTTTTTTCCCAGTTTCCTTAGTTGTTTTTCAGCCTGAAATACATTTTCTGTGCGTGCTACTGATCCAGTGTCTGACTATGTACATTTGTATATACCTTGTCTATGTATGCAAAACAAAAGAACACAATGGCAGGTCTTGGTCTTTGTTTTACTATGACGTAGTGTGGTGTTTACCTTATTCTTGGTGCTGGTGCACTCACCCAGCAGAGTCTTGCAGCTCTTGTGAACGTTTACAGCACAATCTGAAAAAACAGCAGGACAGGAACACAGAGTCAGTGCTGCGTTAGATACACAATACACGGCATATAGGGGCAACAGCGGTGGTCTCTGAATTGAATACGGATGAGAACTATAACACAGTGAGCCAAGTTTGAAATTTCAATACCCATCAAACAGCCCCTGGAGGAAGTGTTCGAATCAGAAGGCAGTGACTCAAACAAAGAACTGCAAAGTTGCTGAAACAAACGTCTGGAGGCAGAGCTTTTTTTTTCAGCAGACAGCATTAAAAATCACAGTGTAAAATATTTGTTTCAGACAAGTATTCTCATCAAGTCAACGAATCACCTCTGGCTCTTTAAAATTGGTTTCAGCATTGAGTCTTTTTATGAAGACATATTAGGCAGGTCGGTGACTTCCTTTTTCCCCTGTATTCAAAGTAAAACCACTGCTCCGGTTCAGATTGAATGACTGATTGTATCTTTGCTGCTCAGCACAGATACAAATCAGAGATGTTTTGGAAAAACATACTACGAGGAATAAGCTCTCCCCCCTTTCATGTTTAACTCAACTACTGGAAAGACAAACACTGGTAAAAAGAAAACAATTCAATCTCTCAGCCTGGCTACATAATGTACAAGGAAAGCAACACAAGCCTCCTCTGATGCACTCTACTGGCCAAACAAACTGAATTATCACTATGCAAAGTCTGATCTCAACTCAGCCAGGTAAAACCAGGCTTATGTGGACAAGCATGCAAACATGCATATAGACACTGAAATGAAGGCTGCTGTATGGAGGGTGATCAGTGTGATCCATTACAGTCCCTAGAGGAAAGCACACTCAGACCACTGCAACAAGTGGTTTACCCATAAATGGAAAAAGCAGACAAATCAAACAAACAAAAGAACTGAGATTCGAATGAACATGTTATTTTTTTAAAAAAGGATTTTGATGTTTTAGTTTTAATTTATCATTTAGTAATTGCTTTCTCTTATTTGCATTTCTGTATTTCCTTTTTTCTATAGGACAGCTAAGTTAAACTTAATCGGTCACTTCTGTTTATGTCAAGTAAAAAAGAGTGATCATGTTTCCCCAACACTCCCTCCTTTACATTAACTACGTTCCACAGAGCAAAAGGCAGTAAGGTGATTGTTTGAATCTGGTTCTAGCTTGCTGACAAGCATTGCACTCCGGTGAACAACGCAGTTTAAACAAGACCCATGCTAGCAACTTCCACTAACTGCTATACAGCCTACTGTAAAGGCCTCTATAGCTTATTCCCTTTCTATGTGCAGGTACAATAGTGACAAAGACAAAAAGCCGTCTTCCTGTGCACTGCAGTGCAGTGAGAGAATCATTTGTGTGTGTGAGATGAGAGGGAATAAAAGATGTTTATATATCATGCAAGCCCAACACATAAGAGACTATTAACATAACGAAATTAATTTTTCTCTCATCAGTTTACGTTTAAGATCTCACCCTAAACACTTTAACTCTGTTATTTCATTCATAATCTCTAACCTACCCCCTCTGTCTCTCTCTCTCTCTCTCTCTCTGGTAATAAATGAACAATTGCTGGCTGAGCCAAAGGAAAAGAAAACAGAAACTGGCGTCTGCATAATCTTCACCAGCAGTGCTGCTGTGTCCTTCTTTGAGTTGAATCCAGCTCAGCTGAACTGCCTCATTTTATTCTGGACCTGTGCAAGCCCACCGAATCCTAATGCAGATGCAAAGTAGAGCACAGTTTGCCTTAGAAACACAAAGTATCAAACACAAATGGCTCCTTTTCAGATGATAAATTATTCAGATATAAATTGTCTTCATCAGATTTCACATGGTCTTGTGGTTTAGGAAAATAAAGTAGTATTTCCTTTTGCAGCTGATTGGCACAGACAACAAACTCATCAGCAGTCAAGCAGCCAGACCTGAAGATATATTTTCAATTCATTCCAACTGATAAGCAAAACCCCAGCCTCTCTGCCAGCCTGACTCTGTCAGACACAAGCACAACAAGCCTTCAATTTCCAATAAATTGTCTCAACTCTGTAATACGTCATTACCACAGCCCAAACACACTGACAGGGCAAGACGGGGGGAAACGTATTGTGAAGAACAGGAAAAGATAAGATAAAAGGACCTAGTAGGTCAGCAGATCTAGCATACAGAAGAAGCCGAATCATCGCAACAACTTTGCTTCAAATCATCAACCAAGAACTCAGAAGTAAGCTACTTCTGTTTAGGAATGCACAGCAGAAGGAGCGATTGCATTTTAACTGCATTCATAATAATTTTTTGCTTAATGAAAGTAAAATTTATCCTAAGATAAGCAAGAACAATGTGTTTTCTTTACACTGATATCACAGAGCCTTTCAGCAATGACAGATAGACCAGCCAATGCATGACAATGGCAAGGTATGTGTGATGTACACATGCTGAATATTTATCAAAGCTCCACCACAACACAACTGACTGATCAAAGTATTAATAGCTTAGATATCTGGTCAGTACATACTATCATGGTCATTTTTATTATCGCATGAGAAGATCAGGTGACAGCCCACAAGTTCTGCTACCATTGAGCAATACGATAAGATCCAGTCACTCAGTTAAGTCAGCAGCTGATCCACGGGACACACGGCCCCATCAAAACCACAACCACACCCAGAATCTACTGACCCTATCACACCAGAAGCACACTTGTGGTATACACTCACACAGTTCAGTGAGTCACTCAATGAACTATAAATGCAAACGAGGTCTAGGTCACCACTGCGATCAGCAGAGTGATAGGCTTTCGCTTGCCCTTGATGGCTGAAAAAAAAACTAACCAACAAACCAAGAGATAAGTGAAGATAAAATATGAAAACAAACTCATTACTCAATTTGCTACAACTCTTATTCTATAAAGAGAGCATTTTACCTTGTGTTATCTTATGGGACAAGAGTAAAGTCATAGTTCATGATATCTAGGGCAGGTTCTTGCAGGACAACAATAACTCAACAGGACACTTAAAAGTTGTTTCATCTTGCAGCCTGAAAATAATCAAACTCAAGATAATGTGGGTGGAACAGTGATTTCCACAACAGATAGTTTTGTAAGTTTCATCAGATTACCGAAGAATTGTGCTGCCTTGACATCAATGACAACCATTTTTTGAAGCATGGCAAAGATTTTTAGATGCTACTTTTGATTTAACTTTTTTAAAATATTGAAACTTAAACACACTTGAAGTGCAGATTTTATGAGCTTTCTACATTTGCAAATCTTAGACAGAAAAGTTCCCTTATAGTCTCCACGCAGGTGTGCAAGGTCACTAAAACTGTGCTGTTAGGTGAGCAGCCAAATAGCATCCTTTTTGTTGAAGAAAAAAAATCAAATTAAAGAATTTTTCATGACATCACTGTTTTTTGTTGTTGTTGTTGTTTGGTTTTTTTTTTGCCATTTTATAATCTTACCAATGAAATAACAGTAAGGAGTCACTTGTCAGCGTTGCCAGGTTTAGTTCAACTGTGTAATGAATGTGTAAACACGTTGTACAATCTACTTGTCTGTGAACCAGACCAAAGGTGCTAATCGCACACAGTATAACTGTAGAAAGTGCCGTGCCACCATCAAAGGTGAAACTAAGTCTGGAGGGTATTCAATATGTGGGACGGAAAAACATTTTTTGGTGGTTTTCGTACCCTATTCTTGGTTGAGAACAAAACTATGTTTAAACCACCCTCACCGCCCTATGCAGTTCTGAGAAAAAACCAAGCTACCACAAATAGTTGAATAGACCAACTTGAAAGGACAGAAGTGTTTTGATGGTATTACTTGTTCACAAAAAAGCAGAAAATGACATAACCTGCTTCACCTGCAGGTACGAGGCTGTAAAAGGTTCCTTGGTATTCCCTGAGATGACAGTGACAAAAACTTAAACACTTGGTACAAACTGTGAGGCAGTCAGCCAACCCATGACATCATCTGTGAAACAGGAGGAACCAAGCTGAGCAGGTTGTTTACTCAGTGAAATGTTAGATCTCCACCAGTCAGAGAAGGCTCTTAAAAGAGGCTGATAAGAAGTTTTAGAGGTGAAGAGCTACTGAGGGCAGGCATTGAGGAAGTCAGACTTTAAATCTTGCAAAAGGCAGACACCAGAGAGTCAGTCATGCTGGAAAGCAATCAATGATGCATGGACAAGTAGTATGCTAACAGGGTGAGATGGGTGAGACCCACAGTCAGTGCAGTGGGCTGTTATGCACCGGCAGACCTGCCAACTACAATTAGCACCATGTGACCCAGTCAGAGAGAAAGCTCTGTAAGAACGGAGATGTGGAAGAGAAAGAAAAGCAAGAATGTGACACTTGAGAATAACATCATTTAACACATCGCGGATTATGGCGTTTCATAATACCGAGCCAGTTAGCAGCTTTAGTCTCTAAACCAAAGGGGGTGGGAGGACGAGATGAAATACATGAGACAGTTACAACGCACACTGGCAATTGAGGACTAACATTAGCTTTGACTCACACGACAGATCACTTTCTAACAGTAGATGTAAATAATGTGACTTAAAATAGCATCTCCTCATAACAGAGGCAACGCCTGTGCAGACCAGGAAACGTTAACAGATGTAAATAACAGAACTTATCTTTAAGCTAACACTAGCTAACAATCACCTGTTGAGCCTTAAAGTCTGCAACCAGCAGCAAAGAGTCAAAAAAAAGGGACACAAGTGAAACTGGGGAAGATTTGCAATATTCAAATACAAAGACAAACAGCGTTGTGTTTGAGTGTGTGCCTGCTATTTTATATAAACCACATCTTTAAGCTAATTAAAGCGAACTGCTTATCCAACTAACCTTGTTTTTCAAATAGAAGCGGTTGTAGGCAGGCTAACGCGCTAGCAATAAGTGGCTAACAGTTAGCGAGCTACACGTTAAGAGTGACTGCGGTTTAATTTTTTAATTTTTAAAAAACGAATACGTTCAAAAAGTGGGCTCTCCTTGTTTACACACTGATTCAAACCATATATCACCAAACAGTTAGAAAGAAAATGCAAGAAACGTCTAACGGACTGTGATTAGCATTTAGCTGCTTTGCTAGCGGTCAGGATGCCCGAAAAGTCCATTGAGCGAAACAACGGGAGTTATCCACCTGATCCCGCTTGAGACCATCGCTACAGTAGCTGCCTCTTACCGTTTCAACAAGACCCGGGTTTATCTGAACCAGCTGCATCCTAAAGGGAATGTAGTCTGCCGGACAAATAGATTAATCAGTTCTGCCAGTGATATCAATAGCAATAAGTATCCCACATTCTTGGTTTTGTCCACTTTTGTGTCCTACTCTCACTGGGAACAATCTCTGGCATACAAACGACGCATTCCACAGGCTGATTCTCGGCTGAATCCCCACAGGGCTTGGTTCAAATTAAAGGGACACTGACTTGTTTTCTCACGTCCGTGTGGATGCGTGTGTAACACCACAACAAGCGTCAAAATGTTGGATTTTTTTAACATTAATTCAACCTCGCAGCCATGCATGTTGAATGAAAAAACATCTCAGTCAAAGAGCATGATACAAAAAGCTCTCTTATTGCTTTCTGGTTAATGTCTGAGAGAAGCAGTGAAGACCATCACACTGGGTGTGTGGTGCCCTGTGCTTTGTGAAATATGCCAGAACAACTTTGTTTAATAAGCACACTATTAAAACAATCATACATTATAACCCATCCTGCCAGGCTGCGGGATTTATAAATGTTCTGGACATATTATGGCCTTTGTCTCCCACAGAGCAGAAGGAAAAAGAAGACGTATTAGGTTACAACCATGAAATAATGAAATAATAATGACTAACTAATGCTCTCCTTGTAGAACTCAAATGGTACTAATATTGAGAGCAATCTGTTACCTCGCTCTTTGTTTGAAACTTTATTTGGTGATGTGAAATTCTTCACCAACAGACCACATGACACAGGAGAAGTCGGGCTCCTAATTGCAAGCATGTAAACATTTGGTGGAATAGGTTCATGCAGCTGATTTGACCAGCTGGCTGTATGTTGAGGAAACTCCACCCTGGTGGGGTTTTAAAACATCGTTTCTAAAAGAAGGTACATGAACTTTTATATGAGAGATGGAAGATTAGTCTGACTTCAAGTGCAGTGTGTAGCCTGATCGTTTCACAAGAATAAAACTTTAATTTAACTTTAATATTTAATAAAGGTGAAAGACCCATTTTTTTCTTCTGACAGTGAGAGATAAAGTGAGTAGCTGGCTCTGTGTGTAGTCTGTATGTGTAGTAAATAAAACTAAAACTAATTTCAGTATGAGTTTAACAGCTGGACTCACAAACAGTTTTACATGTCCTTCACTGGGTATTGCTGGCTTATCACAGGCTGCAAAGGAGTGGCAAAGAAGCAGCAGACAAAAAAGGGGCCATGGGGTGTTGAAAAGTACTGTGCAGGTTTACTTCATGGGTGGATGCAGAATGCTGTGGTTGCCCCCATCCAAAAGCAGGGCCTACTTTCAGATTGCAAGAGTTCATCCAACCCAAAACATGCATAAAATGTGAAATAAGTTTAAACCCAGAGGAAAAGATTCAAGCTTTGCTGTAAATTCACACAAACAAGTGTCAGAGGATGCAGGTGATACATTAGTTAACACTTTGAAAAAAAGTGAGATAAGTTTTGAAAAACTTTCCCCTACTGTACCGTGTGAACATGTGTGAACAACAGTGCAAAGAACAAAGTGAAAAAACAAAAGTGTGAAGCGAACATCAGTGTGTTTTAGTTTGAGATGCCTCCGTAGTTTACACACTGGTTGAAGAGGAACTGAAAGAAGTCATCTTCTTCTTTTTTAAATTGGTTGCAAAAGAACTGATTGTTTTCTTGGCTATGACATAATTATGTGTCAAAGTGAACATTGTATTTTTATATACTAAGCACCATTTGCAGAGAAAAAAAAGGATTAGACTATTTCCTGAATCATTAAGAAAAGTTTTATAATTAACTACAGTTTTTGGGTGTGCAAAGGTGATTGTGTGTGTGTGTGTGTGTGTGTGTGTGTGTGTGTGTGTGTGTGTGTGGGTGGCTCTGTTTACTTTGTCTCAGTGCTTCAGTGCTCCAGCAGGTAGGTGAGCGAGCATGCATGCGGTGGCATAAATAGCTGTGTGTTTGTGTGTGAACAGAGCACCTGTGCACGTGTGTGAGGCAGAGAACGAGCGTGGGTGTGTGTACGCCTGTGGCTTGTGCTGTAACTCACTCAGGCACTGCAGGCCATGCTTTTTCTGCAGGGCTTTGCTGCACAGTGAGCAGGTGGCACAGCTGGAGAAGGAACCCGGCACCAAATGGTGACTGTTGCCGCTGCTGCATACTTTCTCTTTGGCCTCCTTCCCCTTCTCTTTCTGCTGTTCTTTTTCTCGGTTCTTACCCTGCAGAGGAACAAGAAAAGCGAACACTAAGAAAGATATATACAAGTTTTTCTGTTCTCTTTAGCATCACATAACCAGGTCAGAGACTGAATCAGTAAACATGTTTGGTGTTGGTAGATTAGAAGCCTGTGTGCCACGAAATGCACACCAGTAAACTGTTTACATGTTCAGAATTGGTCCTAAAAATAATAGAAATTTTAAGTTCTTAAAATTATTTTTAATAGTAGATATGAGATCAGTATAGTTTACCTTGTCTTTATTGAAGGAGCCAGTCATCCTGTTCCTCAGAGAACTGAGAGTCCTCTTCACTTTAGTGCCCTTTTCCACCTTCTCTGAACAATCCTCCTTGTCCTCATTCCTGGTCAAAGTAGCAGAGAATGACACACAAACGGAATCAATAAAGGCAATCTCTTAATGACTCATCAATATCAAAATCATCAATATCATCCAGAAATATTTTTTTATCATCTTAAAAAAAACCTTGTATATCTAGAAAAACTTAAGTCAAGGCAAGATGACTTTTGCCATCACAGGGAGTGTTACGAGGTTGTGGCCTAATAAGAGTTTCAGAGTTTTAAAACAGACATCAGTGTGTAAATCATCACACATGACTGTGTTTTTACGGGAAATGGGTGATTTTTGTTGAATAGCCACAGTTGCATTGATGAGAAACTTTATTGCATCTTCATTTTCATCAAAACAAACCACAATACTGCAGAACCAAAAGCAGTTTTCACTTCACTGACACTTAACTACCCCTTTCGGTTTTGACCATTGCCTGTAAAAACTACCAAAAAAAAAACCCCTCTGTGCAAATAGACAAGACACATGGTCACCTACTACAATTACTATTATCATCATGCAATTCTTTGGAAATGCTTACCTTCATTCAAAGCTTCCATTATTTTAAACATTTCTGCAGCTTTAGGGACAAAGGAGCAGTGATAAGGCAAGAACTTACTCGTTAGAGAGGAACTCGTACCAAGTGACATTTCCTGACTCTTTGGCGTCGGATCTGTTGTTCCTCTGCTTTGCTCTGTGGGAAAATTAAGATGATTTCAGTGCAGGGAGAGACTTGGTTTTCAGTTAAAAACAGGTCCAAATAACCAAGAGAGACTTTAATCACAGCACATGTCAACAGTGTTAAGAAAAATAAAGGCAGTCTAAGAGCAGGCCTATTACATGGTCTAGACAGCGGTGCTCTTAAAAGAGATGGGTGTCACGCAGTCAGCTGGGATTCATTTTCAGGTGAGTTCAGTGTCAACCAATTTTTATCGTGACATCAAAAAAAAAACACGGAGCCTTTCTGGGAATTGGGTACATGCAAACACACACGCATGCTTATAAATACACACACAAACACACACATATACAGTAAAGTGCCCCTCCCAGTCACAATCTGGCTCTCCTGCTGCTTTAAACACTGAGATGCCATTTGAGTGGTAGTAGGAGCAAAGCGGACCTCCCTCTCCTGTTTACTTACCCATGGTACTGCTTTAGCTCCTGCAGAACTTTCTGTACCATCAGCCTAAGACAAACAAGACACTAAGGCTGAGTGGGGGCTGCAAGAGGAGAGGAGAGGAGAGGAGAGGAGAGGAGAGGAGAGGAGAGGAGAGGGCGAGACTGCTGGGAGCTGGGTGTCAAACTGTGATCTAGAGACGAAAACTCCCTTGTCTGCCGCGTCCGAACGACTGCCAGTGCACACATATACTTTACGCACACACACACTAAGGGGCCATCTAAGGAGCTGGGAGAGAGGACTGTAGGAGGAGGAGGAGGTTTCAGACGTATGACATGGAGCAGAAATGTCAGGAGGGAATGGGGAAAGCCCCCCAGCTATGTGGGAGTCAGAAAGCTGGACCAGACTATAACAATTTACAACCAAAGAACAGTATGTGAACTATTGTTCGGAGCCATCCGGAAGCTCCAGGTATAATTTACAGGACACAAGTGATAACAGTTACCCTCTATGAATCAAATCACAGGAGTGTCCTTTTGTTTCCTGTAAGGCTGCAGTAAAATATTCCAGCATGTAGGGGTGTAAAAGGGGTGTGTAACCCAAATTAAATTGCAGTTGTTATCAGTGACGGTGTAGACTTACATATGGCTCTGCCCTTCAGAAGAATGTAAGTTTTCTTCTGGGTCAAACTCCTCTGCTGCAGAAGAGAAAGACAGAACATTGAAACAGACTGCAAACAACTGGCCGGCTGAGTGTTAAACACATAAACTAACATGTGCTCCACATGTACAAACACTCGGCCCCACCTCCTGCCGCCCGTGCGGCCTGTTTGGACGTCTGTACAACACGAGAGATGTGTGCAGCACGGGAACATTCATCTGTGGCGAGGATGTCTGAACGGGAGTACAGATGTCTGCCAGGCGCACCAACAGCCTGAAAGCATTCATGAATAAACACACATGTTCATCACGTGCACACCTTCGCCTCCCACACACAGCTGAAATACCTCTGATGATAACTTTCACTCACAGGACATTCACAGTCTTTTTTGTAGTTTGCAATTTGTCACAACTTTGGAAATAATTTTATACTTGTGTACTTATTATTTAATGTGAAATTTCCAAGTTATGGCAATCAATCAGCCTTGATCCCACCTTGAGGGTGATTCTAGCAACATTTGTACTGACAACAACTTCATTGAAAAGTCAAACAGCAACAAGAAATGTATTTGTGTTATCTGCACAGTAAAAGCCTGATGCATGATGTTCCTCTGCGCCACAGAGCTCCTTTTTTGTCCCAAAACCTTTAAAACACAAATAAGTCAGGCTGTTGCACTGGGAGTCATGTTCCATCATTACCACATACACATGTACTGTTTATTCTGAGTCAGTCCCACACACACCATCCTGTTGCTGTAATTACTCACCAGAGCACCGAATGTCTACTGCCGCAGCAAAAAATAGCACCAAACAAATGCACCAGTTCCAGATGTTTACATAACATTTGCTAAAAACTTGTTTTCAACATACGAGCTTTTGGATCCAGCCCCAAGTGGCTATTTAGGGAACTGCATGTAATTTTTTAGTCCTGGAGGTTGCTCGTTGGTATAACATTGAATGCCACAGACGGGGTGAGAAAGACTATAGTTAAAAAAAGGAACTGACTTCTGCTCGTTTTGGTCTTGAGATCAGATTTGTTGACAATAATATTTATAATATGTCCTGATTTCTGTACTACCATGCTTGTGACGCGAGTTCTTGGACAGGGGACCATCAGCCTGAGACCATCTGTTTCATCTTCAGGACAATCCAGGGCGTGCTCCTGGATGGACTTGAAGAGACTTTTCTGTCTTTCCTCGTCATCATCCCTCTCTCCATCACTGTCCATGGCCATGGTATCCAGACTGAGCCTGGCAGCACAGCCACAAACACACACACACACACACACAAACACACACACACACACAGCAGAGAATTAGGCAATGACATGAAACCTAAGTAATCAAATGAAAAGCTTGACTGAGACATTGTGTAACCTGTGTTTATTTTTGTGTTGTTTTTTTTGTTTCCTCGTTCATGAAATATTTTGGTGCTCTGCTCTAGTTCGGCCTTGGCTGCATATTTATAATTTGTGAAAAACCAACTTAACCACCGGAAACACTCAGAGAGTGATACCGTTGAATTTCAATTATGAGGCAGTGAAACATGAAAAATGAGAGACATGCGGCTCATCAGACAAATGCAGTTTGGATGTTTATGTTCATCCAGAAGAGACTTTTTCCTCCAACTCTTTCCATCCATCTGTCTTACCTCCTTCCCAGATTAATGGGGGACAAGGGGACACCCCAGCTGTGCCTCCGGGACGTTGACATGGATCTCACCAGTATAGGTAAGCTGTCCATGTCTGGCTCTCCATCAAAATCCATACTTGGTTGCTTCTGTACCGTCTCTGATTCTGTCATTTCTTTTGCTATTTCCATTGTTTCCAGCAGCCCATTCAGGTCAATCGTCAAGCTGAGCCTGGCTGCAGGGCTCGAAGAGTCACCACTGTCGATGATGCAACCTGGTGATAATTTAGGACTGAGCTGAGTGATGAAAAAGTTGTTGTGAGGTTCCTCTGCAGGATGTATGTAGGAGAGAGGAAGTGGTGCAATGACCCGAGGGGAGTGAGGGGTCAAAGAAGTCTGTGCTGGTTGGTTGATGGTCAGATTGTCTGTGTTCGGGGACTGCTGTTGGCCAACAGTCAGGGTGTTTCTCCCCGGGACTGTGATCACTCTGGATGCAGCAGGCAGAGAAGCTGGGATCCCTTCCTCCAGGTCTTTAAAGTACTCAGAGTCTCTGAGAGAAGAGCTGAGGTCCGGCAGGTCCTCCACACTGTTGCTCACCTCCGCACAGGGGCAGTCGTAGTCACTGACTACTGAACAAGTATCCTGCAACTCAGCAAAGGAGGCAAGAAGGCAGAAAGGAGCAGAGTGAAACCAAGAGAAAGAAGTTACAGAAAAAAAGAAAGAGGACAGACGACAAATAGAGAGAACAAAAACAAGATCATTTGAACATCAGCTAAAATCCAAACTCTGAGTAACACAAGACTAGGAGTGTAACCGTGTTGTGAAGCTGTATTTGGTAGGAGCTAAATGCTAATATGAGCATGCTAACAATAGACCATGATGATCTTTAGCAGGTAAAATGTTTGGTTGCTACCTTTTTTTAAGAAACTTAGCTTGCTAATGTTTGCTAATTAGCATTAAACACAAAGAACAGCTGATCTTGACAGGAATGTTTTTGTCCTGCAGGCATTTGATCATAAATTAAAAGTGAAATTTGAAAAAATTAATGGAAGTAGATGAAAGGATAAAGGATAAAGGACAGATGGTCTCATAGCTGTACAAACTGTCTGTCCATCCAGTGTTGAGTTATTTCAGATTGAACCAAAGTGGGAGACTGATGGGCTAAAAAAAAGAGCACAAAACACTGAAAAATAAATGATCCACATTCAGAATATAGAGCTTTACCTGGTCTTCATTTGTGTCACCAAAGAAGACATCTTCAGCGATGGAGGCGGGGGATAACGAGGAGGAGGAGCCTGTCCTGGAAGCTTGAGGCTGCACACTGAGCTGGGCGCCGGGAGGAACACAGGGCTGGCTACATGGCTTGCACTCTGATGCTGAAACATAACGGATAATAAAATGTGAATAAGTTTTAATTATTTCCCCCCCGAAAAAAACATTAACTTCACCAGAACCATACACAGGAAATGAGCCAAAAGAAAGGCAGACTTCAAAAGCTTCACAACACCTGTGTTAATGGTTTGAGTGATTTTGTCTCGTATGGAAAAGCTCAGCTGTAGTTTCTGCTGCAGCTTCTCACTGAAAGCTCCTTTACATTCCCACTACATGAACAGATTCCTTCATTTACACGATGCCACAAACCACCGTCACCACCGTCACCACTGTCACCACTGCAACCTGCGGGCCAGCGTTTGTCTCCATGTCAGCGGTGGTGAGCAGGAGATCATTCCTGAACGAACATCCAGCAGCCTGAGAAGCTGCTTGTGATATATTATAACAATATAGCAGCAGATGTTAAATGATGGAAATGTGCGGTGCTGATGCAAAAACAGAGTTTGGTCATCATTTAAGGTAAAAAGGTGAATAAGATGCAACTTTGTACATTTTACATTGACAAAAAACCAGATGTATCAGTGTCTCATGGTGTTTGAGAAGTCTGTTAGGGTGCTTGAGTGTGTTATATTCACTGTTAGGGTTTCAGGCACCACCATGCCCATCTGAGGAGGGGAGAGCCACAGCTACAACAGGTTACATAAGCCTCATTTCATAAGGGACGCCTCCTGTGAACCCAAGCCTTAGCCTAAGCCCGCCTGGCTCCACACAGGCTGACTCAATCCTCCTCGAATAGATCTGCTTTGTTTCTGCTCCCTGTGAAGGTGATTTTTACTTATTCGACGTGACCATTGCCAACAGATATCGTGCTGAAACAGCTGCCACTCCTCAAGTCTTCGTATGTTAGATAGCATATGTGATATTTTATTAATAAAGGAATGGTGAAAGAGATGCAAGAAGGCTGTAAATGGAGACAGTCTGGATTATAAAACAGATACACAAAGCTGCCCTTGACGTTGTTTTATAAACAGATATATGAGCAGTCATGGAGCAACATAATTATTCATTTGGAGTCATGTTTCTGTCCACCTGACAACTGCAAGTTCAATATTCTCTCTCCTTTGAGGCTCTGATTTGATCATCATTGGCTTCTTAGAAAAATGTTTCACTCTTCACCAGCGAAAAGCTCCAATAAATTTTCCAGCTAGTTGCAAACTGCCTGTTGTTCGGTGCTGAATAGATGGTGAATGTTGGTTTACAAGGTTGATCTGTTGAGCTGTTGGTGCTAAAAGATGCTAAAACACCACAAGGAGAAACGCTTTATTCATAACATATTATATTGATTATTTATTAGGCCATGCTGGCTATGTTTACAAGATATTTAAAATCCTAAGTGAGAGTTTATATCTGTGATATCTGACATCCCAGGATGGATTAGCTCTGAAGTTCCCTGCTGCTCTCCTGACAGTCATTCCACTTTACAGCTTTTTCTCATTGACGCGTTTAATAAAACATGTGTTTGTTTTAGGCTGTCTGCATGTAAAGAATGTTCCGTGAGGTTCGCTCTTCTTCTTGAGATTATTTTGTTTGCATGTAATGTAGTTAGACCTCAGGTGGTTTTGTGCGGTGGGATAAAAAGCAGACAGGCCACACAGAGTCCTGCGCCGCGTCCTGCTGTAAACCGCCAGCATCCAGCCCTCTCCGCAGGGCGACAGCCAGAGATGCTCTCGCATAAACACCCGGACAGTAGCACTGTAGATCTAATTTCTATATTACTAAATCACAGGCTGAGGCTGCAGGGGCGGCAGTGTCTCTGCCGGAGGGAGAACCCGTTTGCGTCCAAATCCCACTCCTGTAAAGTGTAAACTGACACGTTCGGTGCAGACAATGCGCCTGCTTGATGCTCTCTTGTAGTGCTGCTGTAGCCTTTTATGGTTGGCCTCTCATATCTGCTAATACACTACACACCACTGAAACATCACTGTGTGTGTGTGTGTGTGTGTGAGAGAGAGAGTGTGTGTGAGCATGTGCTCAGGTGTATGTGTTTTGGCACTGTCATAGTCAGCTGTTTTCCCAAAAGTTGTGTAATAAAAGGGTGCTCTGCTCCTAAAACAGCTGTTTGACTGTTATTACTAATAGATCACTAAATTACATTAAAGCTTTGCGCGAAACGTTTTAAATCAATGCACTCGCTGTCACACTTTGTTTTACATTTACGCTGCACTGTTCCTCTTTTCTCCACGTTGTATTACGGTAACTCCTGTCTGCTCTGTGCATGTGACACACAGTGTGCTCGGTGGTGACTTCAAAGAGGAATCCTTCTTTTGTTGCTCCTCCTCTCTCACTTTTTCCTCGTTAAATATTTTTATTGTGAACTTTTTCTTTAATATCAGGTGTAATAAACTGCAAATACTATAAATTCTTGCCATACAGTGTTTGAATTATGGGCTATATCATAAAAGTTGACCTGAGTTTGCTTGTCTTGATTGAACACTTGAACAAAGTCATGAAAGTTTAAGTGAGGACGTGTACTGCCACTGGTGTCAGAGTCTTGTGTATAGCAGCTATAAAACATATCGCATGTTGACTTGTAGGGTTTATTTTCACCAAGCTGAGTTGATGATTTCTGTAATGTTTGAAAAAAAACCAGCCATGATGGTTTTGGTGAGTTTTTATTTTGTTTCTGTCAAGTTTGAATGAAGTGTTTTGTGTGATAATAAAACTGCTGTTACTTCAAATGGAGTCTGGTGGCTTTGGCGAGAAAAAAAAAAAGACAGCAGCTTTCTCTACTTTAAACGAAAAGAATCTTATTTTTTAACAAAAAGGTCTGCATCCGTGGAGATCCTTTCAACACCGCTGCCTGACACTCACAATAACATCTCGGCCTGTCTGTGGCAAAAATAAACACTTTCAGTGCGTGGAAGACGACAGTGTGCAATTGCCCCAAACAATTACACTGCAGCTCTGTTTTCCTGCTGCCAGCTGCAGCTCTCTCTCTCTCTCTCTCTCTGTAATGGGCTTACTTTAAAAAACCGCTGGGCCCTATGGGAAAACTGGTGTCAGATTAAAGAAAAAAAGTTACCCTTGAAAGGCAAAATTTGCGTCCACATTATGTAAACCCTCGCTTGTGTTCGTGGTGATGATAGAAGAAACACTTCAAAAAACATGTGAGAAAAGGAAGCGAGGGCACGATGTGTTCACCACAACGAGCACTGTACTCATGTCTGCAGCGTCGACACGACGATCACAAGAGGAGGAGGAAGTCGAGCATCATATGATACGGCCCGTTGGTGATTTATGAGTGGTGTTTTCAACAGAAACTTGTACAATAAATGCCTTACGAGATATCATGATCACACGTGCATGAAACCACACGCACACACACACACTCAGCCCATATATTACCTCACTACAGGAGCCACAGATGGAAAAAAACACAAACCTCTAAGTCATTTTGCTTCAGTAAATCTTTGATTTCTTTGTCTCCGGGACTGTGTTTGGATTAAGGTTACAGTGACCATTCAGTACCTGGACGCTTCTCTGACTGCTGCACAAGTGTCTGTTCGGTGTGTGTGTGTGTGTGTGTGAGTGTGTGTGAGTGAGACAGATGTTACGTGCAGGTGAAAACAGAACACAGAGGCTTTTAGATCTGAGGTCGAAGCGCACATCAAAACAGCTGTCATCTCACAGATCCTCTTTGATCACACGTTCGTGAGACTACTGTTTCAAAGCGCCGCGCCGCACAGACGCTTGTGCAGAAGCGAAATGGAAGTGTCCTACGCAGCTTCTTTATGTCTTAACGACGTTATATTCCTCTGTGAAGATAACAGCACGCAAACAGAGAACACGCGATAACTCAAGTTCTGCTTAATGAAAGCAGGAGAGATGAACAGAAGTGTGTGAACAGTTGTGTCTGTAAAGTGTGTGAAGCTCCACTTGTCAGTCCTTTTTTTTACAGCAAACTCTTATTATTTTAATGGATTTACTCAGAAAAATTAAAAAAAATAAACCAGTGCATCACCAAACATCTTTTTTTTAAAAAAAAACAACTTCATTTTGGCTGTTGGGTCCACAGGTTCGAGTGGCAGCACCGCAGTCAGCATCACCACACAAAATGACACTTTTACCATCAATAAGCCGACGTTTCTGTTAAACAACACATGCACGGTGACGCTGATACTTTCTCATGTCAGATTCAATAAACCAGGGTTAGAAATGACTCACTGAGCTTTGCATCAAACTATCATCAGATATTCTTCAAACTGTCACATACCACAAAGCCAAAATGAGGTCAAAACAACAGCCGAAACATCCTCCTAAGATCACCTGCTCTCAGCCTCCGGTGGAGGACAGATCGCTCCTCTTTTCCCACTTTTACTCCCTCTGCCTTCCCTCTGATCAAACCACCTGAAGCAGAATCACAACATGAAACCAGATCCCAGCCGTACCTCTCTTGAAGGACCATCTCTTCATCCAGAGTTTGGAGAAGGAGGGCCAGGAGTGGTTAAGAGGAGAGTCCGCCATACCAGCAGCGCCGTGGGGGAGGCCAGCTGGAACTGGGAGCTCGAGCACACTGGAGCTCCTCTGGCACCCAGCGAGAGGAAGAGAGGAGAGAGAGAGAGAGAGGGGAAGAAAAGGAGAGGGCAGGGGAGAAGAGGGAGGGGAGTGGAGTGAGACAGAGAGAGGGAGAGAGAGAGTCCAGGGTAAGGCTCAGAGAGCTGCTGCTGGTTGGGGATTACCTCCTCAAAGAATCCAGTGGAGAGAGAAAAAGTGCAGGAGAGCCAAAAAGGTGACAGCGAGAAAAGAAAAGAGGCGTGGAGGATGGAGTGTTGTGCTTCTGCTAGCTAGTTGAGACAGGAATATTTTTCTTTGGACATTTTATTAGCAGATTAGCAGTGCTGGAAAGTAACTTAGTATCAAGTACATTTCCTTTAAGTAAACTTTGACTTTATACTTCCACTCCATGATCTGAATCTGACTCTGCCACAGTTCTTCTTCTGCCACTGCTGACAGGATGGCAAAGAAAGGGGGGTGATGAATATTTAAATTGTAAAAAATCTCAATAAATGCCTTTCAAAATCATGCTGTAGCATTCCACACTGGCTCAAAGATGCAATTGTTTTAAGGAAATGGAGCAGAAACAGAAAAAGAGAAGGAAGAATACGCAATGAAAGTACATGGCAATGATACATGCAGGGTTTTTTTTTCTTATTCTGAGTCACTGGGGGTTCAAACCACCACATCCTTTATGAAGAAGTAAAGCTTGTGAAGTCTTTTAAAAAAAAACACCAACAGAAACTGTGTGGAGAAACGATCTCTAACGGAGGAGACACCGTCACACACACCGAGCACACACACCGAGCACAGAGCCTGACGCTCGCTGCAACCATCGTGCCTTCGTACAGTCATTTGCACAAGTGTAAGTAGGGATGACTGTCAAGTTCAGCTCACTGCACATCGAGTGGAAAAGTCTCCTTACTTTCCCACAGACAGAGGAGGCAGAGCACCCGCACAGCAAAGACAAGTGAAAATGCATAAAAAAGCAGAAATCTGCTGCAGAAAAAGACCTGAAAAGACTCACAGTGATGAACAGGGGCCCTCGTGTGCAGATCACAGTTTGAAAGTGAAAGCAGCAGAAACTCTACTCACAGTCTCTGAGGGGGGAGCAGATGGGGGCATGTAAGTCCTGTCTTTCCACCGAAACAAGTCCGAGGGTGGAGAGAAGGTGGTGTGAGGTCCTTCAGGTGTGACAGTGAGCTGTGTGACCGTCGGGTTCGTCCTCAGACTGACTGCAGAGACGCAGCCGCAGCAGCTCAAGTCAGCTTACTCTTTTGCGCTTTTTTCTGCGCCGCTGAAAGGCCAACACGCACGGTTTCACACTGCGCTGCCGCTTTAAAACATGTTGTGGCAGCTCGAACGCAGAAGCACCGCAGCTTCAGTGCAACTGCAGCTTTTTTTTAATGAAAGTCTGACAAATTTCACCATCAACCAAACTGGAATTCAGCTGAAGAGCGATGCATTCATGTTTGCGCATCAAGTGCACACATGCACCTGAACGATGAGCTGCGGTGTTTGCATGTTGCTTTCATTAGTCTGCTGTCTGCAATCTTGTTTTTCTTCTTTGTGTTTTGCGAGTTCATGCTTCACTGCACGTTTTCTGGAGAGTGGGTTAGGAGGAGCAGGCGGTGTTTGCAGCGGTTTCAGTCAGAGTCTAACCTCATCAAGAACGACTGTGTCACCCAGCAGGTCTCCATGCGTGAATGAAAGCTGCAGCTCGTGTGAATTGGCTGCAAGGCTCGGTGCTTTCACATGAAATATGACTGTGAGAAACCCTGAGGGGAGGGGGGAAAGAGTTTACGATGAATGAAAAGATTTTACAAACTCCAAACTGATTCTGCAATGAATATACAGTCACTGATGATACTTAAACAGATGTGATATATGTATTTAATTGGGACTAAAATGGTTTTAGTTTGGTGTTTGTGAGTTAATTTCATTCCTCCTCCTGCAGTTGCATCGTTTTGTAATGCTGGAGAATTGTTCTAGTGTTTAAATTGTTAAAATAACAGGAAGCACATAAAAAATCTTTGACTGGTAGTAAAAATATTTGAAAGCAGCTTTAAGATGAGAAACTTTCTTTCTCATCTGCTGATGCGGCTCCTGATACAGGTGAGTCAGGCACTTTGAACATGTGATCTGATCATTTGAGGAACCAGCAGCTGAAACTGACGGTGATGTGGGATGGAAAAGATATAAAAATCCCATATAAACACATAAACAAAAGCAAAACTAAATGCATGTGACAACAGCGAGGCAAGAAGCATTTAGAGGTTTTGCTTAAAAGCATGATAAAGCATATCTGCCTCTACAGGTTTGCTAATTCAAACAATGAAAACAAAGTACTTTGTCTGATGATGTGAGGTGGTGTGAGATCACAGGATCACTGTGTTTTGTGTTCCTGAGTAAGTCAGATTTGCACTGTCGGCGATGAAAATCGGACCAACGCAGGGAAAAATATTTACATATGAGGTTGTGTTAAAGTTTTATTCACGTTGTTTCTTTCCTTCTTCACTTTCACTTGTGTCATCTCTGACGTTAGTGACAGGCAACAAGATGAAACGCACCTTTGTCTTCAAGACAAATGATGAATTTCTCAGTTTGAACATTTTGGGGAAACATTTGGGATGATGTTCAGCTTCAGGCATTTTAAGGTAGAAATGTCGCACATTACATGTTCAATAAGGGGAAATCTACTTTGTCGCTCTCCTCCACTGTTACTATGAAGATCTGATTATTAGATTTTTTTTCAGAGCTTTAAATTGCATCTCAGTCTTTTCCACTGAAATAATAACAATCTGTCTTGTGACTGTGTGCAAAAAAACTAAAAGAAGCCACTTGCAATGCTAATATAAAGAGATTTTCTGGCTACCTGCCTCAGTTCATAGTAAAGAAGTGCAAGAAGACACGTATTCTCCAATAATTTTATTCATAATTTTAATATAAACAGTTAATTGTTGAATAATTTACACACAGCAAGATTTTTATTTTCATATCATTGCAACATTTTCTGTACATGTCACTACTTGGCTCTCCTTTGAAAACATAGAAAAAATAAATTGTCAAGCGTTCATTTAGTCATGGCACATTTTTGATCCTGTACAATATGTATGTATTTCTGTCTTGTGTGTGTGTGTGTATGTGTGTGTGAGTGTGAGTGTGTGTGTGTTCAACATGTTGATATATGTGATACATAAAGATAATGGCACATTTGGATCCAGTGTGAGGGATGAAGCGATCTCTGTGGGGGTTGCGGGTTTTGGACTGTACATACACACATATACACCTGCTGTCTGCATACGCACCGATGTCTCAACATAATGTATACACAACATATCCCAAAATTAATACATCAGCATATTCATCGGCAATAAATGACATTAATAAAAGAGGTATCCTGCAAGACTACACACAGCATTCTGGGGACCACCTATGTGCACTGAGGAGAGAAAAGAGACTCGAAGGACGCAGAGAGGATGAGGAGGAGGAGGAGGAAGAGGAGGAAGAGGAGGAGCAGCAATCAGAGACAAAGAAAGCTGTGGTAAAGACTTCAACCAAGGACAACACAGACACAACTCCACTGATTTAAACGACATACAGCACAGGGAACAGGACAGAGATAAATATAAGGTGTTGGTGTGTAAACTGGAGCAGACCACTGGACCGACAGATGGCTCTTCACACTTCAGAAGAGGCTGCTTTTTTTTTTTCCTCTGATTTGTCATCTTACAAACATGGTCGCCACACCTGCAACGCCTCACTGTCTGTCTTTAAACAACGGTGCATCTCTCCCCTAATCAAGAACAAAAAAAAATACGAACATTTCATCTTCACACCACTGACAGACAGTGCCTCATTTATTTAGCTGAAGGTTCTCATTCTCGACTGGTGAAACACGCTTGTTCACTGTCTTGCAGAGTTGATGCTAAATGATATTGTGATTTTTTTTTGGGAATATACAAAAAAAAGTCAGAGTTCTTTTCCCCGCAGCACTGTGATAAAGGGTGCAGCCTGACCTTTCTCCAGCGCTGACGCAGTGCTGCAGAGATAAAGGCTGCAGCTGGTTGAGTTAGCTTGGCACAAGGGGGGAAAAAGCTAGCCTGGGTCTTTCCAGATCTGTCTCCCAACACCTTAAAACTCACTAATTAGCATGTTTTATCTTGCTTGTTTAATCCAGATGAAACAAAGCTTGAAAACATACATTTTTTTTCAGGGGGGGGATTATGTGTCGGACCATTTCTTTGGCAGCAAAACACATGAAACTCCAGAAGGTTAAAGCTTTTAGTCAAGAAATGGGCTTACACATGAGCTCCCCCTCCGGAAACAGTAAATAATGTGTTTATTAGTGAGATTTTGAGGAGCTGGTATGCAGATTTTTTCACTGTTGATTGAGCCACACGAGCTGTTTCTCCATGATATTCTTTATGCTAAGCTACAGCTAACCAGATGCAGATCCTTCAACCATTTACAGTCCTGATCCTCCATAAGTCTCTGCAAGACAGGAAATAAGCATATTCGCCAAAATGTCAAATTATTCTTATGACACCTTCAGTTTTACAGTCTGAACTTGTTAATGTATGGCTGTTACACCATCAGTAAAGGTTTTTTTTTTGTTTTTTTTGTTGTGTTTTTATTAGCTTATTCAGGATTTTATCACTCGTGCTCCCTCTTCTTCAAAATGATGTGCAGTGGTCTTTTCCAGTTTTTCAACATAAAAAAACAAACACATTTTGCTAAATAAAGATTCGTCTCTTGTCAGAAACAATTTCATACAACATCATCTGTGATAGGTGACATATTTGTAACACAAGAAAAGGCTTTACGGGTGACATGCTGCTGTGACCAGGTGGGGATGCTGAGATGCATGACTTCTTGTCGGCCAACATTCAGAACATGCATCAGCTTAAGAGCAGGGTTCGTTGCAAAAAAACCAAAAAACCAAAAACGTTTCAGGCCACATACTGTTTACGTCTCGTTACGCAGGGTTAAGCCCTCAAACTGGAGTTGTGCTGCTCCTTTTTAAATACATCGACAGACGCGACTCTGCTCTTTTTCCGTGTAGTGGGTTGTGTCATGAAAAATAACAAAAACGAAAAAACATCTGTCTTTTTAAATTTAGAAAAAAGTTATATACACATTGATAACAATGTTAAATTCATAATGTACAAGAGTAGTAAAAGTTTACAGTCAGAAAAAGTAATTGTATTTTGCCCTCCATACTTTGGCTAAAAAAAAAAAAAAAAAAAAAGATAGAAATCAACATCTCTAAAATGTAATACTTTTTTCTTTTCTTTAAAACAAAACAATAATACATACAATGCTTTGTTCTCACCCTGCGCTGTGTTACTAGCATGCTCCGTCCAACCGCTTTCAGGCCATCAGAGTTCAACAAAACAAACCTAAACTTCCCTAAAGTCAAGTGCTTTTGTTTTCAGGGGGGATCCGCTGCTATTTACAGTTAAGAGCTTATTAATCAGTCCATTTCTTTAAAAAAGAAAGAAAAAAAATCATGAAACAACTGAACACATTTCACTTGGAAATCCCCGACTGTAATGCGATCACTTGTTAATCATGGGTTTTTGCATGTGCTTTGGGGCATCGCTGTCAATACAGACTGATGAGAAGCAAAAATCAGTTAAGCATCAAATTATCAAGCTATACGCTGGTAGAGAGATAATTCATTTTCCATGCACAAAGCAAGCCAGAGCTTAGCAGAGTAGAGACACAAGTTCAACAATTGTATTTTTCTTTTTTTTTTTTTTGGTAAAAATCATCTGTCATATAAACCAAATTACAGTAATTTCCCACCAAGCAGTTAGAATATTTTTTTTCACTGCCGGTACAACTAAAGAACACAGAATGTATACAAACAGAATTCCTGTGTTTTCAAAAAAAACAAACAAAAAAAAATCCTCTTTAGTGATTGGTGGAGACAAGCCAGTCAGTGGCGGGTCTGCTCTGAGGAGGAGTGGACTGGGTGGGAGGGGTCAGGTGGGCTGTTAGTCTGAGCAAGGCACTATGAGCCGGGGGCCCTGTTTGCTTTGCCACCCCTGACCTGCAGTGCTCCCATCCAACCGCTAGAGGGCAGTCCAGACCACGTCACGTCAGAGAGAGAGAGGAGGATTCCTGATTATCTTGAAGGGGCAGAACAATTTCAGATTTTTTTTTTTCGTTTTTTAAAAAAAGGGAGTTTGGGTTTTTGTTGTTGAAAACTTGTCCTTGGGCTTTTCATCTCCATTTTGCTTTTTGCAAGGATGCTGAGAACTTGCGCTTCAGTCAGAGTAGATAAAAGGTAAGTAGGTAGCTCTTCTTCCTCCTCATCCTCTTTATCTCTTCATCCTCCAACCACAAAGCATCAGGCTGCCTCCCTGAGTCAAAAAGTTACAATCTAGATTTCATGTCTGTTAATAGTTATTATGGCACACAGGATTGTCCCAGTCCAGCTTTTTCCTTCCCTCCACACTGAAGGAAAGGGGGGGGTTCCTCCTCTTTAAAACTTTTTAACCAGCCCAGACGTCAGTTTCCTGATCAGCCAAAACAGACCCAATCCATGGCATTGACAGAAAATAAAGGTTATCTCTTGATATTCACAGTAGAAAAAAAAAATATACATACAAAACAAAATCAGAACAGAGAAACAGACAAATAAAACAACAACGACTGGAGGAGACGTGGGATTTTGAAGGCTAATTGTTTGGAACCACACAGACACAGATCGACAGATTGAAGAAGAAGAAGAAGAGTAGGGCTTTCTGCAAGACAACAGGTTCAGTCTGGATGTGATTCAGTAAAGCACGAGCGCCTGGGGCCGAGCTTGGTGATGATCACACAAATGCACTGAGAGCCCAGAGACAGGTAACATTTTTTTTTCCACTCATGCTGATGTCACATCACCAGAAACAGGTAGAGCCGCTACTGCGTACAGTCCAGAGGATTGGTTCACATGGAACGAGAGAATACACACAATAAAGCTACACTGCTTCTTCCAGCACCCAGGGGAAGCCTCTGCTGAGAAATTTTTATATAAATTACAGGAACAATAAAAAGGAAAATACCGTCCATAAAGCCCAATTTGTTGCCTGAAGTTCCACATTTAATAAGTGCTGTGGTAAAATTATACGGTGAGGGACGATTCTTGTAATCTTGAAAGCTTTTTCCTTAACTTTACACCGATGACTGGAAAAAAGCTCTTAAAAAATATATAACAGAAAAGGTCCAAAATGCATTGGTGGCGATAACCACCAATGACGGCTTCCCCTGGGACAGGTGAAGAAGAAAAAGAAGAGAGGCAGAGGGGTTGAACACACCACGGGGGAAAGGAGTTCCTCAGCAGCGTTGGTAATGCACGATATCATGATATTATTTGAAATAATGAGTGACTGACGGGGACGATTTAGGCTCTTTAGACTGATTCCTCCATATGCACTGAGGTAGACTCTGGCCAAACACAAAGACGACGACAATTACTTACTTACTAACTAACTAACTAACTAACTAGCTAACTAACTAACTAACTAGCACTCCTGCTGCTCACCACCAGCTACTCCACCTGTACAATAACAAACTAGGCTTTTACATCGCTCCACTCTCAAAACACCTTAAAAATGCTCGACTAAAAAGCTAACTGTGTTCTTCTTATACAATGACAATGATCATAATAAAATAAATATCTGGTATTTCAAAGATATGGGCACCTTCTTAATTAAAAATTGCATATGCGTGTGAACACCACCACAAGATAAGCAACCTAGGTCAAGGTGGAGACAAAAGCTATGTCCCACTTCCATTTTACACACTAATTCCAAGTATGTAGTGTGTTTAGACTGGAAAATGAAGTACACTCAGAGTACTACGATGTGCTAACTGCCAACACAGTATGCTATTAAAGTAAGAATGTAGTATTAGTATATAGTGTGGAATTGCGACACAGCTAAGGTCCACCATGTTACTGTCATGTACGCAAAACTGATGGGCATCAGATTTTTAAAATTTTTTTTTAAACTTTATTTTCTGCTTTTATTTTCCAAACTATGTCACAGATTATTTACAAAGTACAAAAGCCCAAGATTGTAACTCCTCAGAATAATTAGCTAAAATCTACATCATAACCTCAGGCGCCTCTTAGTGCCATCAGCACAGACTCTGGCCAAACCACAGTGTCACCGCTAAAGCACGAGCTGAACGTCAGTGTTCACACCTTAACGCTGGCAAAAAAAAGCTGAAACTAAAAGAAAAATTTTTGTTTTAAAAAAGATAAAGACAAAAAAAACTGCCCCGAAGACTTTTGTTTCTTCTCTTCCAGCAAAAGAACAAACTGTAAGCCTCCAAAACCAAATGTAGATGCAGCTTTGATTTCTGTGTCTCTCCTGCCTCATGAGAAAAAATACAGAGAGCACAGAGGCCTGTGTGTGTGTGTGTTTGTGTATATATATGTGTGTGTGTGTGTGTTACTAGCCAATATAACTAGCCTGGACGTGGCTCTGGGTTTGAGAAGGCACTGGTAAAATATGGAAGCAGCTTCTCTGCTTTCTCTGACTCTGATTCTGTGGGTTCTCATTGTTGACAGAAAGCTGCCAACACTTTGGCTATATTATAAGTGCTGAATGCTTTTCGGCTAGCTTGGCAACCACACTGGTCCGTGTGCCCAAAAAAAAAGATGCTCGTCTGCTGACTGTCACCTCCCATGTCATCGACTGCTGCAGTTACAGAGTAAGAGACGAGCGTATGTGAAAGATCTGCAGTGAAACTTGTGACTTCAGTGGATGAAGGATCTCAGATGAAGGTTCAGCAGTGAGGACGATGAACTTTCTGAGGCTTGGGGGGGGGGGGACAGTCGACAGGAATGTTTGTGATTCCCGGCAGGAGGGATAAACTTCAGATGTTCGATATAATTAAGAGGGAAAAAAACAAGAAAAGTCTTTCATGTGTGTTTGTCCTGAATCTGATGGGGTGTGGTGATGTTATCTGCTTTGCCAGCAGGCAGGCAAAACAGAGGGGGGGGGACGAGGGAATGAGCAGTTCCGACTAAATCCTGGAATGTCAGACCTGAGTGAAATAGCTGCTGCACACTGTGTCCTGACTGCCTAACTGCATGTGATAGCAGGGAAAATAATAGGATTAACAATCACTCACACACTGCCTCCCTCTCTCTCTCTCCCTCCCTCCCTCTCTCTCTCTCTCTCTCAGACACACTGAAAGATAGAGAGACCGCCGCTCTCTCCGCTACCTGCCATGGACTCTGAATACAGTTGGAACTTTCCGTATTTCTCTCCAGCCCTCCACCACAAAAACGTGGAAATTTCCAACAGCCTGATTTGGAGCAGTGAGTCCGGCAGCCAATGGGAAGCCTCAGGAGGACTGAAGAGGGAGAGCTCGCAGGAGGTGCGTGTGGTGCAAAGCAACGGTGCAACAATGAGAGGGGACCGTGATGTATGAATCTAATAAAACCTCCCATCGAACACTGAGGGTCCTGAACTCAGCCGGATCTCAGGCCCGACGGCAAAGAAACTCCACTCAGATTTAAACTCTGAGGACTCTTGCTGCTGCTTTTTTTTTTTTTTTTTTTAAATTTTAACCGCCTCATCGTCCACTTGACCTGCATTTGACTGAGAGCTCGTTTTAATTCCACCCTGCCCTCGTCCAAGCAGCACCGACACAACTCAAAGAGACGTCACTGTTACACTGACATAAAGAAGTACAATCACCAGGCGAAGACAAGCTCTCGACACTCCATGACCTCACTGACACCTAACGACGAATCGGACAACCGCCTCAACCACACGAAAGACACGACAAACCTGCGCTAACGAACACACAGAGACCTCAGCTCCGGCGTGATCTGACCAGCGAGAGACAGCAGACACAGAGACAAACACACATCAGGTGCACTTCCACTTAGAAAGACCTCATTCCCCTTTTGTAAAGCTTTTTTTTTTGGTATTCTTTTTTTTTTTGTTTTTGTTTTTTAGCCCGCCCCCACTGTTGTTGTCATAGTAAAGTAGCCTCCAAACACGGACAGCTGTATAAAAAATCATGATGCAGTGAGTTGATGATATTTCAGGGCTGTCTCATGGAGAAGAGTACTCAAAATGGGGGGGGGGGGCTGGAGGCCTAAGACACAGAGAGCACTGATGGTAGATTGGTGTGATTTCTGGGGCTATAAAAATAAGAAAATTAAAAACCCAGAAAGAAAAAAAAAACTGGCAAAACAAAAACTAGCAAAGCTTCTGATGAAAAATCTTACAAATATGAACTATGTACAAAACATCAATATTTCATATATTATATATAAAATACTGGTACATGAATACCAATATTCCATATATACTATTTATATTATATATATTTATATATAATTCTATACCCACTAAAATATATCAAAGCAGCAGCTATTGGTCAGTCTGAGGAACTCTTTTGTCCAATTTCTTAACTGTTTAAATATCCTTCAGCCATATTGTGAGGACACAGAAATAAAACTGAGAGAGAAAAGAAGAAGAGAGAAGAGAAAAATAACAATAAAAGCAAATAAATTAAAACTATTCACCAAACACCCGATGAATCTGTGTGTAGTTTGGAATTCTGCAGAACCAGAAAAAAACAAAAAAAACAACAAAAACAAAAAAAAAACATTCCTCTAGGAATAGATGTTTGTTCTAGGATCAAGTCTTTGCAAGTCATCCCACCATTCCAAACTGATTAAGTCATTGTTCAAAAGAAAATTAGTAAAAGCGCTGATAGACACTTCTCTTTGTTTATAGGCCACATACAAAAAGGCCACTATCTGAGTAACAAGATTTCACTTGGAGAAAAAACAATGCACAGAAATGTGGAAATGCAGATTGGAGGGGAGAAGAAGAGGGACGAGTCTTGAGGAGGTTGAGCGTAAGCAGCCTTCTTGGTTGTCTAAGGTTTGTTGTGTTCACAGTTTTTTTTTTTTTCTGTTTCCATCATAACGAGTCCTGGAAACATGGCAATAGTGAAAAAAAAAAACAATAGATAGGTCATATGGAAATAGAAAGTCAGATGTGTTGCGGCGGAAGGTAAAAAGTGTTACACCATGTTTGCATCCCTTGCTTGCCTTGTGTTCGGCAGCCATGAGGAAGAAAATAAAAAGTCCTGAGATCTGTGGGTTTTTTTTCTGAAAGATTTCTCCAAGAATAAGAAAAATAATTAGAAAATGATAAAAGGAACATGAAGGATACAGAAAAAAATGGACTGGAAGAGAAAGAAGGATGGAAAGGGAGATGGGAACAGGTCAAACAAGTTCTTTAAGGGAACAGGAAATGTTAGGAAGGGCTGGATCTGGGCAATGCTAAGATTCGTCCATTTTTCTTGCCACCGTTCATGTGTGTGTAGGGAACATGCTCCTCATAGTTCCCTCTGAGGGCCACTGAGGGCCCGCTGTCCCTGCCTAAGCTCTCCTCTCTCTGCGAGTATGAAGATGGGTCCAGGGGGATGCTTTCCATGTTGTCCAGGTCCAGGTCAAACTCCTCTGTCTCTGGGACTTTGTTCTCCTCGCTGTAGAAGAAGGAGACATCCTGGAAAGACGGGTGAAGGTCCTCCCGAAGCATCTCGATGATCTCGTGGAACATCGGCCGCATCTTGGGGTTGTACTGCCAACACATCTGCATTAGGTTATGCCTGAAAAGGGAAATAAACAGATGAAGTTTAACGCATTAAGTGCATACTTACATTTTTATGTACAACTTTTTACATGCAAATGCCTTCAAACTGCAAGTTTTTAATTACTCAAAACAGAAATACCACAAAAATTGATAACCTCAAATTTTCTGCATCATCACTGGAAGAGTTGAAGTGCACATGCATGCAACGAGAACTAAGTAACTTATCTCAATCTACCATCATCCCCCACTCCGTCTCAATCATTCTTTTCATATGACTGAACTTCCTTAAACTATCACTCATTAAAAAAAAACAATGTGCAAAATTATGTCGGAATAATCACAGGAAAGTGACTGTGATTTGTGATAACTCCGCTGACTCATTTCTGTTTAACAGGTGTCTGCAAAGGCAGTTTTGAATGTTTGCTCACATCCTCTCGGGGCAGTTGTCTGGCCGGTCCAGGTATCCTCCGTCCATGACAAACTTTAGCACCTGTTCGTTGGATAAACCCTGGTAAGGCTGCTCTGCTAGCGTGCTGATCTCCCACAGCACAACACCAAACGACCTGCAGACACACACATTCACGGGATTAAATGCACTTGCAATGTAATGTGGGTTGCAAAGACTGCATAACTGCTGCGTGTGACTCACCAGCAGTCAGAATGGGCTGTGAAGACTCCGTCCTTCAGAGACTCCGGAGCCATCCACCTGACAGGAAGCAGACCCTTCCCACCTTTACGGTAGTAGTCAGTCTCGTAGATGTCTCGGGTCATCCCGAAGTCTACAAAGACAAAACACACTCTGTGACAACTGATTCAATTCAACTATAACACAGAATCGACTAAAATTAAACTATGAACAACAAGGAACACAAAACAAGCTTTAGAACCTCCAATCTTGACGGTGAAGTCCTCCGCCACCATACAGTTCCTGGCTGCCAGGTCTCTGTGGACAAACTTCTTGGCGTTGAGGTAGGCCATGCCGTCTGCAATCTCTGCAGCCATCTGGATCATCTCCTTCAGTGTAGGTGGAGGACGGCCCGATGGGTTATTCTATGAAATCACACACACGCGCGCACAAAAAGACAGTCATGAGGTCGGTCAGTGTTGTGTGGGATTATCTGAGCTGAGCTTTTTTTTTTTAAGATGTGATGATCGCCATCATTTAGAAGATTTAATATGGAGATGAAACTGACCTCAGAGTCGGGCCTGAGACTACGCAGGTAGCTCTTCAGGTCGCCGTGGGTCATCAGCTCCATCACCACCAGAGTGGGCTGACCTTTGGACACCACACCTAAGAGACGCACCTGCAGAGAAAAACAGAAAATCAAACGTTCATACAATGTTGATTCTCACATTGACTGATGAGAAGAACAGGTTAACACTTCTCCTTAATAAGAACCTAAACCTCATCCTTTTATGGCAGCTAAAAAATGTATTTTTTAAATTTATATTTAAAATATAACAACTTTTTGTTAAATTTGCAATTTTGGTCACATGACTATGGAGGCCTGCATATAAAACAACTACAGTCATCACTCAGTTCATCACCAAATGTGCATGTTAATGCCCTCAAATTATTAATTATTGTGTACTTCATCTGACTTAACTATTTACTTTTTAAAAGTACGACAAAAAAAATTCATTAAAATCAACCTTTGTATGAAATGAACAGGATATTGTTGTGATTTAAGCACCAAAGAACAAGATAATGACAGGTGTTGGTCTTTGTGTTTCAGCACCGGACAGTAAGAGAGCAGGACTGGAAGTCTGGTGTGTTGCTGGTGTGCAAAAAAGTTCATGCAGAGCATTGCTGCCATATACCGCTTTATCAACAAAGTATTCATCTTAAACAAAGTGTAAATTTAGTGTTTAATTTTAGTCAGATATCCTCAGTTCTTTCACACTGAAGAGAAACACTCCTGAAAATATTTCTTTCATTTTAGAAACATTCTGCTGTTAAACAAGCAGACGAGATGACACATAAAATGTCGTCACGTGTCAACTCTTCATCTGTGGGTAAATAATAAAAACTCCATGTCAACATGATTTTTCAGCCGACAGCACAACATATGGCCGTTTAATTGGTGTTTAGTAGGCCATTAAATAAAAGAGTAATTGTAGGCACGATTGTTTACCAAGTGCGATCTGTTTTTGGAGTCAAACTGTGTGTCAATATGGCAGCGTGATTCTATGAGTCATACATGTCAACAACATGATGGAAAAGCTGTAAAATGCTGTAATTCCCGAGTGTATGGAGAACTCTGTTAGTCAGTGCTGAAACTGTGAGAGGAGGTTTGAAAGCGTCTGGCCGTGTCGTACCACGTGGTGGCAGCTGAAAGCCTTCATGACCGACGCTTCGTTGAGGAACTCGATCCTCTCGCGCAGGCTGGCCGACTCGTTTACGGTCTTGATGGCTACGCGTGTGTCCGGGTCTCCTTTCACGATGTCCTTGGCGATTCCCTCGTACACCATCCCGAAAGAGCCCTGACCCAGCTCTCTGAGCACCGTGATCTTCTCCCGAGGCACCTCCCACTCGTCAGGAACGTACACTACACAAGGCAAACATCATTTTTAATGGGTGAACTATTCATAAACCATCAAAGCACAATGTGTTGTTCTTCTTAAGCTCTATGGTGATTCTACAGTGCTCTTCTTACCATCATTGGCGCTGAGGTACTCAGGGTTTGAGGAGGCGATAAGAGGTCCTGTTGGGCCTTCTGTTTGTCTATAACACAACCAGAGGAAGAATCTGAGACACTGGAAACTGTGATAAGTATGTACAGACCTTTTGGCAAAGTTCCTCATCTTTATTTGTCCAGTCACATGCTCCTGATAACTACTGGGATCAAAGTATTCTGACTGAGCTTCCTCTATCTCAAATCTCACCAAAGGTTTCAGTGGAAAAAAAGCCCCATAAAGTCTTTGTTGTCATATGTTGTAATCCACCAAGTTTAGCCGGCACACCAGTCAAACATCTTACCTCTTCTTGAAGATAACAAAGGCTCCGCCTCCAACAAACAGCAGCAGGATGAAGCAGATGACTGGACCCATCACAATCCAAATTAAACCTGGGTTTGCTGCAGTTAACACAGAAGTAAACGATCAGTTCACGTGAGTTTGAAAGACCAACGTGTTGACGCACAATAATGTAAAACAATGTGCATGTGACTACAACACATGTGACTTAAAGTCTGACATGTTGGCTGTGGTCTTACGATTGGGCATGGAGAAGTGAGTGGTCTCCGTAAAGGAGCCGTTTCCCGCCAAGGAGGTTGCACGGATCCTCACGCTGTAGTTTCCCGGTTGCAGATGTGAAAGCTTCGTGCCACCTAACTTGAGGTAGGCTGGCCGTGACACACAAGCTGTATGAACCTGAAATGTTAAGAGGAAAAAAAAAAGCACTTCAGCATGAATAAGTGCTGCGATGAAAAGATTACTCTCAATGTGGCTGTACCAAAATTACAAGCTGTTCTCTACAAAACCTGACAATGCTGCAGTACAATACAGTACAATACGTGATCCTTAAATAAAGAGGAGCCCACACACACACACTCACACACACACACACACACAGAGTTTTGGAGATGATTCTTGGCTTTTGATAAACACACAAATGGTATTGAAAGAATTTACTCTGATTTATGAGATAATAAAGCTTAATACTATGTACACAGCATATGTAAGAGTATAGAACTTGCATTAGGAGATTTACATTTTCTAACTGTGTTTACTCTTTATGAAAAAAATGTATAACAAGAATGGAAGTCTGTGAAAAGTGGAAACACTGTGAAATAAACAGTAACCCCAGCAAAAATGCTGCAATACCCATAAAAATCAGTTATGCATCCTTGAATGCATGGAGGAGATGTCCTTACGTTACCTGCCACAGGATGCTACGATACAAAACGGAAACTATTAATCCTAAAAATAAACATTGCCCCTCAAACAGCTTCACTTTAACCAAATATCTGGTAGTATTGTTTCCATAATTTTGAGCTTAAATACATTAATTAAAAGATATTTAAGAGGAAAACCTGGAAAACTGTATTAAAATATAAGCATTACAGACAAAACTTTCAGTCAGTCAAAAGTGTCTGTCATAAGCTGCCATTGTTCAATAAACCAAACAATTAATCGGACCCTCTGATGAGCTCTCTGAAACATCATTTTTTAATAAATCCAGGTCAGTTTGTTGCAGCTGCAGGATGTTTTAGGGGGATGTCGTCAGAGATGCCAGTCCATCCCTGCCACTGCATTCTAGTCTTCCTTCCTGCCTCTGTCACTATGGTTACAGAGCTGCTACTGGCTCCTTGGGTCAGGGAGTGCAGCAGTGAATAGCAATGAGAAATGAATTCACACATCCGCAGCAAGTAAACAACAACAACAACGACGACAGCATGCGCACACACATGCACACACACAGATGGACAAGCACTTATGCACACAAACACACGGAAATACTAATATACAAACACGTAGAGCAGAAGACGTCACCACACACACAAACACACACACACACAGCGGCAGCACTGGGAGTTTGTAAACAAATATTTCCTTTGTTCCTTCCTTTGTATAAGAAACCGACAGGAACGGAGTGTGTTCAGCAAACGGCCTCTTACCTGCCTGCCTCCACTCCCCTGAGTCTACCCACATCACTCCTTGTTCTCCCTGCTTTTCTTCTTACCTTCATTCATGTTTTCCTGTGTGCCTGTCTGCCCTTTAAGCCCTCTGCTTCTCCTTCCTACATAGTACATAAAAATCATTTCTGCTGGCTCTTTCCCTCCCTCAACAGCATCCTTCAGTTTTTTAAAAAAAAAAAATAAAATAAAGAACGGCAATCCTTCCTTCCTGTCTTTAACGGTTTTCAGTATCTTCACTCTTAGAGTTTGGATCTGGCTGAAACTGACCTCTGTGTCTCCAACCTTCCTGTAGAACACTTCATACAGGATGATGAGGCCATTAGGGGAGCGAGGTGCGTTCCATTTAATTAACACAAAGGGAGGCTCAGCTGTCACTATCTCATGGGTCACAGGACCTGGGATGTCGTCTGCTTTCTCTGTGGGTACCAAACACACAGAAGAACACTCAAACACATGTAGTATGAAGAACATTAACATGAAGGGAAATCTCATTGTGTGAATTTGTTTTAGTCTCTTAAAGTATAAAAGAAGCTGACAAATGACCGTTACAGTTGGATCAACATCTCTCTAAAACAATTACAACCAAAACTGAACACCAGAGCCTTAAAGAAAGTGGGATTTATTGCAGGACTGATGTATTAGACTGAGTTACTTTTAGCTACTTCAGGTGTACCTGGTTAACTGGTGAATGATTGTTGTTAAATGTGAGATTTGCATTTGTTCTTACCCTCTGGCATAGTTCGAGCACTGACATACGTAGCCATGCTGCAGCGTTTGAGGTCTGTCGGATGGTTGCAGGCCATGATCTCTATCTTATAACTGGTGAAGTGGTGCAGGTTGGAAATGACTGTCGACTCCTTCGAAAACACCCTCAGCTCCACCTGAGCAGAAGAGACCACAGATTTATTTACTCCGAGCAACGTGAGTGATTCATGGTCACATTTAACTTGTTTTGTCCTCACACCACTTTTGAGTCCAAAAAAGCTTATGTTCGATGTTCAAAGCACGATACGAACAATGTCTCCGTACAGCACGATCCTTTGCCACTCCGTTTCATGTGCTTTAAATAACAATTTGTGAAAATTTTATATATTTAACACCTCAGATGAAGCCAAAGTTTAAAAGGAAATGAATACCTTTGAAATATCTTCATTTATAAAGGGACAATTTGTTCTTTCATTCCAGCTGATTTTGAGGTACATGTGAAGTGGATCAGTATTCAATACATCCGTATTCATTCATTTTCTTATTTTAAATGTGCTTCTTTTTTTTCTTTTAATCGAGAATGACTTACAAAAAGATGATCTGTATGGTATAAAGAATTATAAAGTGTTTGAGACCTTGGATCCTTCCTCATCCTCGTCTTCATCTTCAGGGCTTGCTGTTGTGGAGCCGAATAGCAGACTGGAGACTGTGGTCAGGGAGAGAGAGGTTTGGGTGGCGTTGGCAACTCCCACTGAGCGCCGCCGACGAGATGGTCTGGAGAAACAGAGCAACAGGAGGAGCAGTTAGCAAGAGTTCAGTGAAGTGACAGTGAAAACCTGGAGGAAGAAGACTGCACGCAGCCCTCTGACGGTAATGACCCTCAGACAGGCCAGAAATGAATTATCATCTCAAAAGTCAATCACGTTTCATCTGAATCAGACTCTGTGTGTTATTTATTCTAAGACATTTCGTACTGAGCTAGAAGAGCTACCAGCCCTCACCAGATGGTGGTGCCAAAGAGAGAGTTATGAGGTTATGAGTGTCAACCCATGTCAGAATCAATGAATTCAACAAAACACACTAAACACTCGCAGTGAATCTCTGTGTGAGGACGAGTAAAATCACTGTCCATGAACTATAAAACCAGCTTTCTTCCAAAATTCCCACTATAAGCTGCTCTTGAGCGGTGCGCTGAACCTCGAGTGGCTGCAGTGAAGCCTCTCCTTCACTGTACGGGGAATCTGGATTTTCCTACAGCTTTCTACGAGTAAAATCTGAGTACTTTTAAATTTCTAAACTAAGAAATTTCTAGCCTCTTGAAGCCTTTATCATGTCTAAATTGTCACTATAAAAGCATTTGCAAAAAATAAAGTCTACAGAATTCCTTTATACCCACAGCAGTTAATGTATATTGTCATTTTGTTAATTTACAAGCAGTTAAAACTAATTCGGAAGTTTTGATTATTTAATTCCTCCTGGTTTGATGTCAGGAGATGACAAACAATTATGACCAAAGGATCATTTCATTTCAAATTTTTAACTTACTTAAACTTTTTTCGTGGTTTGACTGAGTAATTATGTAGATGAAATATCTGATTATGTTGAAAAACAAATATTTTTCAAGCAGGATGTTCTAATCCGAGCATATGAGCCGGAATAAAACATAATGGTAAAAGTCGAGTGTTTTTCTAACTTTGGAGACTTTGGACAAACTTTGCTCAAAGTCGAACCAACACACGCTCAGGTAGAAGAAAAATATGAAGCTTCCTGCGTCCCTTTGCGTGATGGAAAGAGAGAGCACGAGGAGTTCTTTGTGTACTTGGGTGCATGGAGCTGACCTTGGCCGATTCAACAGCATGGGTTCAAAATGCAGCTGAGATGTGTGTGTTTGTGTGTGTCCAAATGGCCGTCTGCATGACTGCACCCCTGACTGGCATGGATGATAATGGGCACAGTAATCACTCCCTAAGGGAAGCGGCGGGAGAAACTGTGGATGTTTGTGTGTGTGCGTGTGTGTGTGTCAGGGGAAAGGGTAGGGGCACCGGAGCCCAGACAATTAGCACCTCCCACCCTAAGCCCTCTAAAGTAGTGCCCTTTACAAAAACAAGAGTCTACATAAGCGACACACACACACACACACACACACACACACACACACACACACACACACACACACACACACACACACACACACAC
>JAQMCX010000046.1:514801-540536 GCA_029814765.1 Acanthurus leucopareius
ACACACACACACACACACACACACACACACACACACACACACACACACACACACACACACACACACACACTCTCAGATGGAGCAGACAGAGTTGGCATGGAGCCGTTTAGAGACGGACATCATTGAGGCCGGGACAAAAGAGAAGTGATTGGGGGGCTCAAGTGTTGTCGCTGCACTGCCACAAATAGCAACGAACAGAGCGAGAAGCTCCTCTCGGTGCTTCATCGGTTGAGATGCTGCATGTTCAGAATTTTGAATGTATACAAACTTTTTAAACAAATATGATTTTTTTAAAGGCTGTGTGATCAAACTTCTGTGGGTGACTTCAGTGTTGTTACTGTGACAATAGAGAAGCTTCAGTTGACCTGCAGTTGGCTCGAGTGTTATTGGATTAATGTGGCAGAATTACTGGATTCAGTCTCAGTTTGTGTGAATTATTAATCATAGAAGTCTAATTTTATGGAAGTCTTACTAATTAATTTATCCTCACATGTGGGCAAAAGCTGCAGCCCGGCTAAAAAACAAACTTGTGGATCGTCTGAAAACTTTTGAGGACCACCAAAATGACTTTTATGACCTGTGATCTCAGTGAAAATGTTATAGATAAAATTATAAAACGCCTGACAGAAAAGATGCAATTAAAATGTATAACTGTTAATCTAAACATTACTTTTACTCTAAAATACTGTCTCTTCTTAGTTTGGAAATGGTGTTCAGAAAGCGTACCTGCTCTCAAACACTTCATTGTGGAGGTAGTTCTCAAACGTCTTGCGATACTCGATCTCTTCCTGCTCCTTCTTCAGCTGGTTGTCTGTCTTGGGGCAGGCGCAGCACCTGCCCCCTGACGTGGGCTCATCTGTGTGGTTCCACTTCTGCTCATCCTCGCTGTCCAGGTGGGTTGGGGTACGAGACGGCAGCTTCATCCCTGCGCAGAGGAAACAGATGTGAGTGCAGCTGTTTGGTTTTTTGCGTGTGCAGACTCTGTGGTGACCTGTGGATGCTAACCTTGTAGGCAGTAGTCGAACTTGTAGAGGTCGCTGTCCTCGGGCTGCTTGCGACAGATGACCCGGTAGTGGGTGATGTTGCCATTGGGACTTGTGGGAGGCTTCCACTTCAGGATGATCTGAGAGGAGGAGTTGGAGGAGGAGATGGGGTCCAGGGGCACAGAGGGCTCTGATGGGGATGAAGGAAGACAGTGAGACAACAGTAAGGCATGAGCATTGTACGATATTAAGCTGCTTTCAGACTGACTTATAGGTCCAGTGTATGAGATTTAGTGGCAGCTAGCATGAAGTTGTAACTTGCACTTAGCTAAACATTCAAAAAATTCCTCTTCAGGGTCAGTGTTTGCCTTATTGGTTCTGGGCTTCCTTAGAAACACAGCAGAGTAACATGGCAGACACTCTGGACCTGCTCTCCTAATAACCTTGTAGAAGGTTATTAAACACTGATAAAGAATATAAATATTATATTTTGTTTCTGTCATTTTCTACAAATAGAGCCCTCTCGATCTTACACACTAGACCTTTAAGTCTTACATGAAAAAAACAGCCAGAAAGAGTGAATGTAAACATAACTGTGTCTGTTTACACGAAAACTCCACAGGGTGTTTTCCCCAGGCAGCTAAACTGCCTCCATGAAATATTCTGGTTCAAAGCAAAAAAGTCTTCAAAAATGAGCCGTTTCAGAGGCGGAGCAGGTTGCCCACTTATTGGAAGGTCGGAGGTTTAATCTCAAACTCCTCCAGTCTGCATGTTAAAGTATCCCTGGGAAAAATACTGAACCCCAGTGGCTACATGATTAGTGTGCAAGTGTGTGTGTGTGTGTGTGTGTGTGTGTGTGTGTGTGTGTGTGTTTCTGATGAGCAAGTTTGCACTTTGTACAGAAGCCCCTTCCATTAGTGTATGACTATGTAAGCAAATGTGTGAAAGCTGATCTGTATATGGGTGGTCTTAAGACTACGAAAGTGCCATGAAAATGTAGTTCATTTACATTAAAAAACATATTTTCCTGAAAGGTGTGCATCTTAAACTAATATAACTCACTGGAGGCATTGGTGCGGACGTAGATGATCTCACTCTTGGCTCCATGAACCTGGTGCTCATCAGATGCTGACAGCTGAGTTTTGATCATAATGGCGTACTGGGTCCAGGGCTTCAGCGGTCGGATGAGGTGACCTGGATTCTCCGCCTTCTTGCTGTCCGTGGATCGGGATGGAGGTTCGACATCGGCAATCGCCCAGCTGTTAGAACCACACGCGTCCTGTCCATCAAACTCTGTCACGTTCCTGTATGGCCTGGAACAAATAAAAAGAAAGAGACCAGAAACAGTTAAAACATACTGAGGGATGTTTCACTGAGCTCATTCAATGAGGTGAGATCATACGAGGCAATTTTACTTGTACAGGAAATTTTAGTACACATAAACTCAATGTGCTTTGGATAAAAGTGCATTGATTAACCAGTGGCACAACACTGAAATCACACATACTTCTTTACAAATAAGTAAATTTTTGAGTATGAATCTATATTTCACTGGTAGCCAATGAAGTCATCTAAATTCTGGAGTAGTAGTAGTGGTTTTGGTGTAAAGATGAATAATGGGATATACACAAATTAAAATGCAAAGATCCAAGAACAGATCCTTGTTGAACCCCTGAAAAAATCTTCGTTTCAGCAGATTTAAAGCTACTGAGAACAGAAGTTGAAACGATATAACAACTTCTGTTTCTCAGAAGTTGTTATATCGTTTATGTGGGAGGGAAACACGTGAAGACATGATGTGGTGGATCAAATGAATCTTTTTGACTCTGAATTAAAATATAACCAACTGGATTAAAGGCAGTAATGAGATCAAGAAAGGTGCAACAATCATGACGGCTGCTCATTGTAGCTTACTGCTTTTATTTTATTTTATGATTAACTTCAGTATGTTTGGAGCCATGACAAGTAAGAATTCCTTGTTTATTGTCAGGTACTTACGCTTCTTTGTAGAGAACCATAAAGCCCAGCAGGTCTCTGAAATCTAAGGGCCAGAAGGGCTCCCACTTCAACATGATCATATTTGACGTGGTATTTATCAGGGTGAATTTCAGCACCTTGGTCTCACCTAAGAGATAAAAACGACAATGTTCAGGGAAAAGATCAAACACCTCTCTGAAACAAAAAACAAAGACATAAGCAGTATTTCTGCACACAAATATCTTCTCCTTTTCATAAATCAACCAGTGGTACCATGTAGAAGAGTATACTTTAATTAATTTAGCAAAAAGGTAAGTGATAAAAATACTTCAACACCTTAAGAAAAAAAAGAAATATTTAAGTATATTAAAAAAAAGGTAAATAATAACTGTGATTAATGTATTGCACAAAAAAGAGCAGATTTAGAGCAGTTTTGGATATCTTTAAATAAAGGTAACTGTGATTCTCTTACAGGAGGCTTGGTCTCCGTTGGTGCGGGCAGCAATGTCGTTTTTCTGGTTGCGGTCCTTGGTTCCTGTTACCTCTTCCATCTTTCTGATTTCGGACATGCAAAGTTTGGAGTTGTAGTGGAAGAACGTACGACCACGCTGGATGGTCAGGTTGTGTTTGGACCAGTCCCACAGCTCACGAAGGTTCTGGTTGTCCAGCGCATAAAAGGCATAAGTGCTAAGAGAGATAGGTGAACATGAATTAAACACAAAGAAGGATATAGTTTTTATTTGAATTAATATACCTGGAGAGGAGAAGCGACTTACTCTCCCTCGAGATGCTCCCCTCTAATGATGCGCAGTTTGCGGAGGAAGGAAAGAGAGACCAGAGCGTAGGCTCTGCGAACAGTCAGGTAGCCTGTGATCTCCTCAATCTGGCCCAAACTAGCTTCCAACTCAGCTGCTATGTTATCTGCAAGGAGACAGATATTTGCTCATGTAATTGATGGATTAAGACAGACAAACACTCACAGTTTAATGTACAGGTAGGCAGACAAACTGTATGGCTAGAAGTCCTGATAAGAGACAGACGGAGATTGTGAAACCTGAGCGATGAAGGGAGAAAGAGATAGACTGTGAGAGCCTGTACAGGAGGCCCAGCAGGAAGAGGTGAGGTGTAGTAGTACTCACTCCCTCCTCGTATCTTGATGATCATGTTGCCGTGGAGAACAGTGCAGCCTCTCAAAGCCTGGGCCGAAGTTACTGAGTCAATCGTCTTATTTCCCACACACAGTTTAGGACACAGGCCTGCACATGGCGAACAGGTCAACCTACAGAGAGAGAGAGAGAGAGAGAGAGAGAGAGAGACAGAGAGACAGAGAGAGAGAGAGACATGCATACAGATTAATACCATCAACACAACATCAACAAGCTGATGGATGAGGTGTGAGGGTGTGTGGGTTCTCGCAAAAAAACAAAACAAAACGACAGCTTGTGTATCAACGTGTCGTTTAATGCCGCAATAATTACTGGTTGATGAGGTGGGTGGAGAACATTACTGATTCAGATTGATACAGATCAATACAGACAAGGATATTAAATGCATTTAATCAAAATGGAATTACGCTGCTTGATACATTCTGCTGCTGCTGTGCTGCTGCAGTGTTCATGAGAGCTATAAATTGATATCCCAATCATTTCTAACACGCCCAGCCAAGTGTCAGGGCGCGTGCATACGTCATAGAAATATTATGGAGCAATGCCTTACATGGAGGCAAACAACTGAGCGATTTTTCTGGAAGAAGAGAACAAAAAATACCATGAATGTTTTTGAATGCAGATATCAGGATGGAATGACGCAGGATTGAACGGTATGAGGCAGGAATGCTCAGTGACATACGAGTGTGGCGTGGCATGGCGTGGGTTGAGACTGGCGATGACATGGCACTTTCAAATAGCGAGGCAGTATCTGCTCAGTGGAATTAAACCAATACATTTCTTCTAGTCTCTATTCTGATTCTTATTTGCAGGCGGCTTTCTGGCATCAGTCAGCATGATTTAGCATGATTATAAACATCGCTTCAGTTTGGGATGTGTTCATTCTTTCTCTTTTTCTCTCTTGACTTTTTTCTGTTCTCTCCCCTCTATATGAAGCAAATAAAACAAATAATTGTATCAAAAGCATTCATTTCAAAATTTCTAATAATTAAATTGGTAGTAGGATGTCACATTTTATGCTAAATCAACCAACTTTGCCGTTACAAAGTTGCTTAAATATCAACTATAGTGAGAGAAAAGTTTCTAAAACTGATCAGCTCGAATGAGAGACAATCAAACAGGCTTTTGCAATTCAATGAATGAGCTGTGTTTGGAGGTAAATTTGTTTAATTCTCTCAATTAATTGGATATGTCTCATAATGAATCCATAGGCTTTTAGGAGTAGATTTAAATTAGGCAATCTCTCATCCACATCTGAGCGTCCTTCATTTTATTAGCACTGGGGGATAGAGCAGAGAGCTGCCTCATCCTTTGTTTTAATTACTTCTGTTGCACATGCAACACACACGCACCAGTGCACACACAGAGCCCAATCACAGACAACAAAAACGTCATGACTAAAACACCAGCTGCAGTTGCCAACATTCCTCTGTTTCTCCTCCTCTCTCAGCTCTATGTGTGGCATCCTCTGCCTGCAAACATGTGCTTGGGCACGTAATCACATACACACACGTAGACTGATCACTGAGGCCTTGATAATGCTGCATTTCAGGAAATTCATTCACAAAAGACTGGCCTTGTCTAGCGAGCAACCGGGTACACGCACCACAGAGAATGGGGACACGACGCTTCATTCACAAATGAGCGCTTTTTTTTTATAAGCCCTCTTAGAAGAACATAATCCCTCTCTTTCATTCCTCTTCCAGCGTTGACATCCCCAACCACAAAGGTCTATCTTAGACATACACATACACTTTTTTGGGTTGTCTACCTTCAACCTTAACGCATCGTTCTTAACGCTACTGAAAAATGTCAACAAATCAGAGGAGAGCAGGGAAGGGCAGCGGCTGACATGAATGGGTTTTGAAGTTGTTAAATCAGGATTTGAAAACTCAGAGTGGAGGAGACAATAACATCAAACAGCAGCCTTAACAGGCACCTTTTTAAAAGCAGCCCCTGTGACCAAGGAACAGCCAACAAAGGATGCTGTTGTTCATTACGGGGACCATGCAAGCTCTGCATGAACTGCCATTTGTAAGCTCACTCTGATTTAATTCTTTGTTTATGCAACTCTTATAATAATCCCCCTCTCCAGGAAGCATGCACACACACACACACACACACACACACACACACACACACAAACTCGTACCCCAGTCATGCCCATTCTTTCCCCCTCAAACAGCCAGGCTGTGCTATAGATGCCATTCACCATTGTGACATGAAACATTTGAGTCCCAGGGGTGCTGTTTGTGTCCTTGTCTGGCTGCTCTGACCCACCCTGAGAGAGCCAAGTGACCCATTACACACCTGGCTTCTCCTCGTTTCCATCTTATCAAGCTCTTAATAATTTACATCAATCAGAGGCCAAATCATTGTTTCCCCTCCATGACTTCTGAGTGAGTGGAAACACACTGTAATGACCTCTCTGAAACAACAGTGAGGAGAAAAACTCAGGAGGATTTCGTGTTTCTCCCTCTCCCTCTTCCTCCCACATGGAAAATCGTATATTCAGCTCTTCAAAAGTAATGCTCTAGTTGCAGCGTAGAAAGAGAGAATGTTTTGGGCCGTTGTACTGAAAAACACAGACACACAGGCAGACAGTCTGGGTCCAACGGCAGCTCTTAAAGGGACAGTGTTTATCTGTCCAGTTGAACTCTGTGACTCGGGCTTCAGGGTCTGCTAGAGCCATCTAGAACAGAGGCCGCAGCTGACGCTCAGGTTTGGTTTCGGGTCGAGGCCTGGCAGAACCAGACCGAGTGCACTTACGCACAAATGCATTAAAACACACTGCTGTGCCGCTGTGCTGTTACAGCATCCAAGAAAGATGAGCAAAATCTTTTCAGTGGATGTTGGTGATGGCCAAATGTCAAGAGAGCACAGCCACTTGTGGTGGAGAAGAAATCAACCACAAAGAAAACATTCCTAAATGAAGGAATTAGAATACATGCTTTTGTATGTGCAAAAACATGTTTTTTAAAACATGGTTAAAGAAAAAATCTTAAATTATTCACCAAACTGCTTAGTTTCAGCCGTTCCTTAGAAACATTTGGTTGTTGTATGCACACTTATATCTACACATATTGAATATCCACTTCCACAAAATACACATTATTTGCACAACTCAGTTCAAGGATGACAAATGGAGGTAGGATTTTGCTAACCACCAGTTTATTGGCATCACAGTAAAACCATGATGCAAACTTTTGCAAACTGTGCCTCTTTGAATGAAGCTTCTGCCAGGCTCAGCCACGGTGGTGATGCTTGTTCTTGCTAAAACCAAACCATAGCAGCAAACAGACACACTGATGCCTTGATGATGCAACTGTGACAGAATCCAAATGAATAAAAAAAAAGGTCTTGCTTATAACATGTGGACACACATACATCTATACACACATATGCACGTAAACACTCACACACACAGACACTCAGAAAAAGGATGCCATTCTGCCTTCTACCTCAGGGTGTATGACTGAGACTTAAAGCAATGTTCTTTTCTGTCTAAGCACCCGATAATCCCCTGCAGGCAGGCAGCATGTGAGGGAAAGTCAATCTCCCTTACACACACACACGCACACAAACACACACAAGATACATTTGGAGAAAGATATGTTGGTTGAAATACTCTTACCATTTTCAATGGCTTTCACTGGGTTATACGCTCAGAAAATAGGAACACTCACATACGCAGGTATATCAGAAACACACAAACATCATCAGTCATCCAGCCACCTGTGGCTTCAAGCGATGCAGACATCTGCAGCACACAACCTGCTCATATCAGAACAACCTCTCTGTGCCTCTCACCTCTCTCTTCCCTCTCTGCACCCCATTAATGTCTTTGTCTGTCTTTACACAAACAAAATGCGGCCTCAGTAGAGACTTTTGCTTATATACTAAGATGACTGCTTCTTGCCTCCAAAGCTCCTTTGTCAGATTTGCAACATACAGTCAACAGGAGTATTACATCCATCTCCTTTATACTTGAGAATGTTTTATCCTTATTGCTCAAACCTATGCACGTGTTTTGAAAGCATGCAAACAGGGGCGGTTTCAAAATACACACTTGACCTTATAACAATTACACGTCCTCATTTAGCAGCAGTTATTGATGCTAAATGAGGAAGCCAGTGATGTTCCTGTATCCCTGTTTATTACATGTAGGACTGCTGAATAAGGTCATGCTCCTACTTGTTGCATATGCAGACAAAGCTGTGTGCTGAACAGGACCAGGTGAGGTCCAGGCAGTTTTTTAAGGTTGCTTTTGAATTTACAACAATTGGCTGACACTTTTATCAGAGGTAATTTGTAATGAGATAACAGGTTCAGTGTGCTTAACAGTCTTTTGCAAGGATTTGGATCTTTGTTCTTTCACCTGTGCAACACATAAAGCTGAAACACTGAGCTAAACTGACACTGAAGATACGCCCAAAGCAGACTTAATCATAAATCTCAGTGTACCTGTCAATGCACATGCTTCTTATCCAAGTACGGTTTAAAAACATCCAAAATCTCACTAATTATTCAACAATCTTATTGCTAAGTTTCTATTATTTCACATTAAATAATCTCATGCGGACCACTCAACCAGACTAAGTAAATAGGTCCCAGACTGACTGTAAAGTTGAGCCTTCTGAATAATCCTTTTAAGAGGAAAATAATTGGCTATAGGGGATGCACATTATTTCACTCCAGTGCACCGTTGTACACAGTTTCAAAATAATAAACATTTTAGCATGATTATAAACAATGCGCCGTGCTGATAAACAGTGAGTTTTCAGGCGACACCCAATCCATCTTAAGTAAATTAAGTTTACGCGTTTGATCTGCATATAAAAATGTTGAAACTGTTGTGGACAATTATGTGTTCTTTTGTGTCAGTTTGGTGAGGCTTTGACTTGATGCAGCTGTGTAATCACTGAGAACATAATGTGATGAAGGCTGTGAAAACACCAGGGACTCATTTACGGCAAATGAGATTAGAGGACTTATTTGCATATGAAATTATGTAGTCTCACGCCTATATGGCAACTCTGCATTTGGTGCCGCTGAGTAACTTTTCATACCAATATTATGTGACAGAGTTATCAACTTTTATTTATTCACATGACATGCAGCATGCTTTGTGATTAATGAAACTAAACTTAAATTCTTAGCCTGAACAATCTGAGGAATGAGAAAGAAAAGTGGTGTTTTGCCTTTTTTCTTTGCTTTTCTACAACCTCTCCACATTATTTGCATAACATCTCAATAGTTCAGCCACAGAGGAGACTGTCCATAGTAGTAAAAAAGACTTCTGCTTCTTTGTTTGATCAGGTTCCAGACACCATCATCTCTTGTGTGAAGTATTATTGAGTGTGTCGGATGACCATAATACTTGTCCTGCTGCAGTCACAGAGGGATGTTTTGTTGTGACAGTGGCACCTATGATAACGTAATGATGGCCACCATCAATAACACAGCGGTGTTTATGGTGTCATTAAAAGTGTGTGTGTGCGGGTGTGTAAACCCAACGTACGTAGTGGAGTTGATAGTGGTGTATCCAGAGGGACACTCTGGAATACAGGCCCCGTTGTGAATGACGTATTCATGGCAGCCAAACTCTCGGTCCTGGTTCAACTTTTTCGTCTCCTTACACTGGTTGTGAAGTTCCTTCATTTGAAAAACAAACAAACAAACAAACACATATGACACATGTGTCTGCACCAGTGCATAAATGTGTCAACACTTTTGCTAATGTTACATATACAACCTTAAGAACTGCATTTGCCACTAACCTGGCAGAAGGAGAAGCTAATGCAGCGCCAGCCCCTGAAGACGTAGTATCCAGCAGGACATTTCTCCACGCACGTATTCCCATGCTGGAGGTTCCTGCAGGCCACACAGCTACTTGCATTACCTGGTTCGGAGCAGCCACCCAGGCACTGGTCATGGCAGCACTGGCCCTGGAGGCTGCATGCACCATGCTTACAGTTGTCCACGCACACTGAGGGAAGACAAAGGCAGAGGAGAAAGAGGAAAGATTCAGTTAATATAGGGTTTGATAAACATAGTCTTCGTCATGCTTTATATTTGCCCCATCAACATAAGGGTGGTGTTTTGAACCACTCCTGGTTATAAAAGCATCAAGTAAAACACACAAACACTCAAACTAAAGCAAAAACAAAAAAAGCACAGTGCAGCAAATAATTAGAAATATTTGTCTCTGTTTCATTCCCTCCGTTTAGCATTTAATGACTCATGAAACATTCAGACAAGAACGGGGCAAAAAGAGCAAAACTGTCGTCAAAATGGCCACCAAGTGGTGGTTTGCTCTGATTGAAACAGTGAGGGAACCACATGCATGTCTGGTGTGTAAGTACACACACATTAACATGGCTGCATGAACTATAAACAGGTGTTCTTAGCTGGGCCTTGTGGTTCCTTGTTGCCTTTTTAAAGTGTGGTTGATGTGGTCGCTCAAAGAGAAAAAGGGAACGATGTACTGCCATCAGAAGGATTACAAACCTGCTGGAAACCGAAAAACTTTTGACTCTCACAAAAAGATCAAACAAATGTCAAAAAAAAAAAAACCCCACAGCATGCCAGAGTTTCATATTTACATCACTAACTTCTGATTCCTACCAAAGATCTCAACTCAACTCCCACATTACTGTTTACAAACCTGTCCCAGCCTGTGTATGTTACAAAATCATCAACCTATTTATCCAAACCTACTTTAGCGGTAAAGCAATGCTGTATTGACAAACTGAATACAGCTGCAGTGCCTTTGTTTTCTGCACCACTGCTGACTCAACAGCTTTGCTGAACATTTTAACGAAATTTGCACAAAAAGCACAAAATTTCATAAACAATAATTAGCATTCAGACATACTTAGGTTGTAATTTGCATGCATAAAATTCAACTGAAAAACCACTAACTTCACACTGAACATTTACGAGGAAGTGCACGTCCAAAACTTTCACCTGATGGCCTGAAGAGCCATGGAAACAACCTTAATGCTATTAGGCTAAACTTTTTATGTCATTGACTCATGTCAGGTTTCATTTGACCTATTGGTAAACAGTGTTTGATGAAAGTGCTGAGTGTCGATTGTGATTGGATTAACTGTCAGGTCTGACCCGTGCCCTGTAATGATCTAATAAAGTAGCTGTTATTGCCTTGTCTGAGGGCCAGTAGAGACTCATTAGATCACATCTGATACCAGGCATTGACCTTTTCACCACTTGCACATGCTGACTGGGTGTAAACAGGACAGGAAATCAGAATAAGCCATGAACTGTAAGAGATTGAGGCTGTAAGTTTCTTCACTCTGGCAGGTAAAGAACATCAGCTGGATGTCTAAACTGAAATACTGTCAGGTCAAATAATTAAACTTTTTTTTTCAAAACCTAAACTCTTGATTTTTAATTGAGTGCATCAGCCATTGGTGAATGTGCTGAAGTACCTGAAAACTAAAAGGGCACTCAGAGAGAGTAGACCGAAGCCAAGGCCAAAAGTCCTCTCCTAAATGATGCAAATCTGCTAGTGCAACCACCATGTATGTCTGAATATATTTCTAAAAATACTGGATTTATGTCAAAATATGTTATCATCTCTGTAAATTTATTATGTTTTTCTAATTTGGAAATAACTTACATCTTTAATATACATTCGTTAAAAAATAAAGTTGCGTTTCCAGTGTTTCCAGTGCGTTAGTTTGAGAGAGAAGCATTATTATAATGGTGGCAACACTGCAATTGCACCGAGTGTGTAGGCTACTCCAGAGGATAACTGGTACTAGTGAATGTGGACTGTGGTATAAACTTATAAAATTTATTAATTAGATATGTTTAAAATATATGGCACTTATCCCACCATGGCCAAATGCCCTATTTTGCAATCTTCAATAATGGGGAAAATAACTTGTGTATCTGCCCTGTGATTCAGATCCACTGCAAAATCTAATGAGTTCAACCCTGGCTCAATGATACACCCTTCCACCAAGTTTCACGAAAATCAGGCCAGTAGTTTTTCCATAATCCTGCCGACAACCAAACAAACCCAACCCAAAACATAACCTCTTTGGCAGAGCTAACAATCAGTGTTTCAAAACATCTAATCCTTCCATTTACTTCAGAATCTGCTAAAGAAAACAGAAAAATATCTCGGCGGCATCTGACCTCTGACTAGGTTACGTGTAGGTGACCCTGTGTGTTAATCACCATCTCTCACCATGTTTCTCACTATAATGTCAGTTTTAATATCTTTTGCTAACTGAACCAAAGAGCTCTGGGGCAGAAGCAGATCTAGGTCAAATACCATCATACAAACATGTTATAAGATTATTAACCCTGCTTTGGGTCTCTAATAGGCTAGGTCAAAATACAACACTAAAGAAGAATATATTCTGCGCTACAGAGTAACTTGATGAACTACTTTGATATTTCAGTTATCCTCATTAAAAACAAGGCTTGAATCACAAACATGGAAAACCCTCATGGTTTCTAGAAGCTAGAAAACTGGAAGAATTAATGTTTCTAGGAGTGCATTACGCCGTTAGTTTAAAAGTGCAACAGGGGCACTGTATGCCAGCCTTCGTGGGATGCCACTTCTGTGAGGACATCACATGAGTTCTCACTGCCATGGATACAGCGAGGACCCCTGTGCACATGGGGCCGCCCATTGTGCTGCCTGAGTAAAAGCAGAGAGGACAGACGGGGTTACGGCAGGGAGTGGGATAAAAAGGTTTAAGAAAAGAACAATAACAAAAGGGACAGGGTCAAAACCATGGAGAGGGAGAAAGAGTAATGTTGGAAAAAACATAATCTCTGACCCTCTGGGGTAGTTCACGCAGGGGTCGCTCTTATAACATTTTCTCTACAATGAGGTGGTAAACCCAACACAGCACAGAATCATCTCTGACCCAGAGAGAAAAATGCATAGCTTTTCACCAGCCCTCCCCCCTCGTGTCTGTCTGCTGTGTGTGTGTACATGCTGTGTCCGCGGCATCACACAACAGAGCAGGGAGGGCTGAGACAGCTCGCAGATCCAGCTCCGGCAGAGGATCCATGCCAGAGTTCTGCTCCAGCCCAAGATCCACCCTCAGCTTCAGCCAATGTGTTTGCTGACTGAGGGAGGCAGCCATTCAATGGCCTCTTCCATGTCGGGGAGCAGAGACGCCCAGGGTTAACCCTGGCCTTGCTGGGGCAGACAGGGGGCAGACGCAGCTAAGTAGCAAGCATGCCAGGAAAGATGAGTATACTGCTGCCGCTTTGGGTGTATCAGAGCAAGCGTAAGACTGGAGCTGTGCCAAAACAGAGATAGGTGGAGCTAGTAAAGCAGCTTTAGAAACACGCAATAAATCAATGCACTACCCTTTTTTTATATCTTCTGGTTATTTTCTGTATTGATCCCAGGTATATTTACCCTTTTCCTCTCCCGTTTCTATTTGATTCAAGCACAGCGGTCTCGGCAGGGAGGACAACAACAGTGCAACACCACTACTGCAGCAGCATTATTCCCCATTCTGCTCACGCTAGCATGGGGCTACACAAGCTAGCTGCTATGCCAAACATGCTCCAGTCAGCTAACTCATTCATTCATCCCCTCCTCCTCCTCCTCCTCTGTCCTCTTCCCTATCCTTCCTCTCCACCACAGCCTCACCCTGCCCTGCACCACTATCTATCTCTCTATCTGCCTGCCTGCCTGCCTGCCTGCCTGCCTTTCTAGGCCACTCGGCCCCTCCCACTTTCATTCATACAACGCCTTGTTTTGTTTTCATGCTGGCTGAATAGGGGGATGGAGGGACGGAGGCATGGATGGAGGGATGATTTCACTCACGCTTCAAGAACAAGAGGAGGAGGAGGAGCAGGCAGTAGCATCCTGGAGAGCTTATCTCTCATTAAGCTGAACACACACACACACACACACACACGTAAACCTCACTGTGTCATTCAGTAATTTGCTTGCCACTTCCCTAAACACACACACACACATGTACACACACACACAGATGTACACACACATACACACACACACACAACAGTTCCAGTAAGGGTTTTAAATGCAACGCCTGATCAAAGGTGTGCTGTGTTTACCTTTCATTTGGCCATGGCAGTAAAGAGCCCTGGCTGCTCAGTCCCCAGGGAAGGAACATGGGAGAAGCTAGGCAGCCAATAGCGTGCAGCCACACACGACAACACTTCCTGCTCTTAACACATAAAACCTCCCCTTTAATTGGCAGTGTTGTCTACAGGCGAAGTGCTGGGAACAATAACAAACACATTTTTACCCCAGAGCCATTTACTCAGGAGAACACATGCACACACACACTCTCCTACCTTCTTACACACACACACACGCGCACACACACACAACTGCTGGATTCACGTTTACTATATTTGGCCACGGTGGGAGTCCTAAGCTTCAAAAGCTTTGCTATAAATGCTTCGAGTGATCTGATGTAAGACATTCGCCCTGAGAGACTAAAGGAGAGAGACGGGAGGAGTGTAAACAAAAACACACTGATTGCTAGGAGGGAGAGACTGATACTGTCATCAGAAGCGTCAATATACATGTAAGCAAGCACGCACACAGACAAATACAAATACACACCAAACTGAGGCAAAGGTCTGTTTGTGTTCACTGTGATGGCATAAGACAGGAGGGTAGAGATATTTAAGCTGAAGAGAAAAAGAGGGAGAGAGTGGGGAGGTTGAAAGCAAAACAGAGAGAGGTAAAAGGTGATGGAGAGAGGAGAAGGTGTTTACAATTACATGATAAAATATCTGCTAGCTTAACTTGAATTCTATTATTATCATAACAATTAATTTTTTGAGCAAAACTGTCCCCCTCCAATTATTATAAGCCCAACTCATTCTACAATTTGTGTGGTGGCCAGCCGGCAGTTTCCGTGTGATGTCCTCTTCATACACTAAAAGACCATTAACCATGCAAGCATTAATACTGGCAAGGAGCCAAAAATACTTGAAAATACAATTTCTGAGGGAACTGTGGTGAGATCACTTGATGCTGAAGAGCAATTTTTTTTTTTAGCTACATTGCTGGATGAAGAGCCAGGAGTTAAAAACTGCACTGCCCGAAAAGGTGGAAGCTGGACTGAACTGCTTCCTGTATAGCTAATAATTGATCAGCATTACTTGATAAATAGCTGGGAGCTAAACAGTCCTTGCTGAATAAAATTTTGTATGAAAGAACAGCTGAAGACAAATAAATAGTTGGAATTATAAAAAGAAAGGGATGGAGGGGACAAATTATTGTGTAATTTGGTGAATTAATTACTGATATAGAATGAATAACACAAGGTGTTTTGAATGTTTTTATTGTGCTTTGGAAAAAAATATTAACCTCTGGTAAATCTGTAAGGTTAAGTCTTCTCCATGTTTCATTTCATCTTCTGATATTTTAAATAAATATTTTATATAATACCATTTTCTTTTTTTAATGGATGTGAACGTTTTCACAATGCAACACTGTGCAAGCTGGCAGCAGCTGAAGAGAATAGCTGTTTTTGTGAGTTATTATGCTATACTTCTACAGCCGTATAGGCCATAGCTTTTTGTCATTGATTTTATATGCACTTCTGTATATGTGAATTTTGTTTTTCAACCCATGCTGAAGGATGAAAGAGAACAAAAAGTCATACCCTTCCTCTCTCTCTGCAACAGCCACTCCCTCTCAGGGTTATTGACACACAGATAAAGAGCCGCTGTTATGTAAGCAACTTTCCAAACACAGGAACCTGAGAGGTATCTATTAGTTTACTCATGCGTACTTGCAAATATCAAGTTATTTCACTGCGGTTACAGAGCTGTGTTGGGCAACAGGCAGCTAATCTGATGAGACAGGGGAAGCTAGTAGATGAAGATTATAAAAAATTAGAAAAAACTCTGGACAACATCTTCAGTGCCAAAACTCAGATACACGTGAGCCCTGCAGGCATGTGCAGTGGCTTAAAAATGCCCACATGCAGTTCTTCTTTACATATTTAGTATGAATGTGTATGTATGTGTGTCAAAGTCTCTAAAAGGTCCACTGGGATCCAGATCATGCCATGTGACAAAACAAAACAAGCTAAACCTTCTTCACAAATGTTGCCAATCAGCATTTTCCTGGAAGTGTCTGAGTATCACTAATAACGAATCAAGTAAAAACAGAGATAACAGTCACAAATAACAGTGTCACATCTCCTCCCATTCCATCAGCTCTATTATATAATCCTGCAGAACTGTCACCACGACAATGATGACCATGACACTCTGGTGGTGTCTCTTTACAGAGTGCGCGTGACTCACACATTGACGCCTGAATCCAAGACGGTAAATGTTTGGACAAGACATTTATGCATGTCCACAAGGGCTTGTGCAGACCAGTTATGAGCAGGGACTCATCTCCACACACTCATCACTCAGTAATGAGATTGGGTGGTTTACCATGCCAGGACATTTATTGCTCTGTTTCACGTCACTGGGTCACAATGGCTTTATCAACCACATTGTATATTGCAGATGGCAACGCACCAACACACACAGACAACCATCTACGTCAAACAGTTCTGTCTGCAAAGCTCAGTTCAGGATGGATTTAATTTCACAAGAACCTCTAGAATTGAGTTTAAATTTCTTCTGAAAAAGTCCAGTTACATTCACGGGAGGGAAAGACTTCAGTGTTTTAAGTATCTGTGTGTATGTGTGCCCTGTTGGCTAAATGACCCAGACTAAATTGGGTGGCTGATGGTTGGAATTGGCTGAAAGAGAACTTGTGGGCTTGTCTCTTTCACACACAAAAACAAACACAGTTTATGCAGCGGTTTGCATTCAGCGTTGCTCCTTGTTAGTGTTTCACCACCTTTGGTTCCCTCTGAGCTAGCAAACCTTCCTCACCCACATACTCAATGACCCTGGTGAAAAAACGTCATGTTTGTGTATATGTGTAAAAAAACAGGAAAGAGAGTGTAACTGATTATAATTGTTGGAAATTTACTAACTTACTGACTTGATTTCTGTTTCGTTCACAGGTGCAACCAGTTACATTAGAGCTAATAAACACAAATCTTACAGTACAGAGATTTTTCCTCTTTATCACACATATATGCATACAGTAAAATAACTTCGACATATCTACCCACCTGCCTCAACATGTCTAGTTGTTTGCTTGGATAAACAGTAACAATCCCCCTCATATCAAACAAAGAGGACATGCTCATGTAAGTTTCAAGGCTCTAAAATGTACATTAAAAAAATGAAATCATCCTCATTGCTGCCAACAGTGATTAAAATGATGAGTATTCATCACTTTGTCATGATACATTTAAAAATAGATTGATATCACAACATGCTGACAGACTTCCATGAGTACCTGAATGCTTGTTATGAGCAAAACCTGTTAATAAACTTGCAGTGTATTTGTCCGTCCATGGCTGAATGAACACACATAATCTCTATCGACAGTATTTTCACTCACGTTATGGAGTCAAATCTCACAGCTTCCAACTAGACTCCCTTCTACAAGTGCTGCTGCTATTTAGCATCAAAAAGCTTGATCATATTAGATATAGAAGCATTTGCTTTGCTAAAGGACAGTTCAACAATAGCTGCTGAGGGAGCAGAGATATTTTTCTCCCTTAGGATCACATACTTACTGTCTTATGATCCAAACCAGCAACATTTGGATCACAAGCAACCTTTTTCTGATCCCTAGCCTGCTGTTAGCCCTTTTCAGTCAAATCTGTCTGCATGAGGACAAAAAAACTTCTTTTCATGTCAGGTCACAGCTGCTCTGTTTACAGCTGCTCTAGCAAAGAATACAACAGTCTCAATGTAGGGTCAACAGGCGACACACGCAGACATGTAGACAAACAAAATGAAAGGGTGAATCTGGTTTAATGAGCACGGTTTTGCTCCCTCCTTTGTCTGTTTGTTCATTGATTTCCTTGTCTGTGTCTTCCTGTGTGCTGGCCAGCCCTGCTGGCCCATCTTGTTACCATGGAGATGAGTCCAGACATAGACTGTCTGCAGTAATTAGCTGCATGCTCCCAACAGGCATTTTCTTAGATTCCCCTCTAGTCATCATTTGTGTCTTGTCTTTTCATCGTAAAAGCCACACTCACTCCATCTCTCTGTCCCTTTAAGCTTTGCACTCGCCTCTCTCTGACTTATGCCTCTCCGTTGTCTCCTCCTCCTCTCCTCTTGACCCTCCTTTGCCCGTTTCCCTCCTCACTCCGTCCTGCCCAGCTGCTGTGTGTAGCCCCAGGTGACAAATCAGCTCCTCCAGAAAGCCACAGCCACTAGATCTCATTACAGACGCTAAGGATGGAGCAACAATCAATACGTCCCCCCGATGGTCCTTCTGACCACTCCCTTATTCTTCCCCTCACCAAAAGATCGGTCGTTAGTACCCTCTCCTCTCACCCATCCTCATCCCTCCTTCCTTTTTTCCTCTTCTGTTACATCCTTCTCTCCATCCCTCCTATCCTATCCTTCCTCTCCTATCCTTCTTCTCTTCCCCTCCTCCATGCCACATCTTTAATTTTGTCATACTGCCACTACCCGCAGCATTTGCTGCTGGCTGCACTTTTTCTGACATCTAGACGCAAACATGAAATATACACGCACAAACAAAGACGAGTAGGGACCACACACAAACACACACACATTTATACATAGACTGCTGCAGCCAACATAAATTTTCTCGATCCCACACACACACACACACACAGGGAGCCAAAAGTAGACAAAAACAGTCAGACATAGCTGAGATCAACACCGAGTCTTTCACCCTTTCCCATACACAAAGACACAAATACATCCACACACATGCATCCACACAGAGAGGTCCTGGAGGTTTTGCTGACTGGCAGTTTGGTGACAGTGGGACGGTGATGGAGAGAGGCAGCCGTTGAGCATCCATCTAGAGCACAAGACACCTGCATCATCGGCCTCATGATTTTATTTCACATCCACACCAGCGAGGATCACTCATACTCACACACACACCCACACGTGTACCCACACACATGCTCCTCTCTTCATAACAAAACATCACGTCAACAAAAGTAGCACCAGGTCAGGCTTCTGTCAGATCCAGCGGTCACTCTTTCTCTTCTTCTCTAGGACTTTGATTCATTGATGAGCCAGTGGCATCTCGTGACTGACACATGCATCAAACAATGTGGACAACACTGGGATATACAATTCATGTCAACCATTTGAGTGTGGTTGCAGGCTGATTCAGATGATGTTTGATGAGGAATTTCTGCTGCAGCTTACTAATTCAGTCCCTTTTTTACTAAAAAACATCCTCTGAGTTCCCTGTAGTCAGTGAAACCAGTGCACAATGGAAAATGCTTGGCTACCTTACTGTGAGACTGGTTTAAAAACATCATCCCTGAATACTTTCCTCCACCGTGCATTCATTCGGATCATCCTCCTAAAGCAGTTGGCTGAAGTTAAAGTAATGAAGTTAAAAGGTCTGGCTACTCAAAACTATCTTGCAGTTCCAATCTCTTCCATGTCACGGAGGAAATTAAATGCTAGAATAAATTAAATAACACTAAACACTATTTTCTATCACTGCAGCATTCACACACAAAACACACACACACATACACAGCCACTAAGAGCTGCAGGCAGTGATTTGACATCTTTAACTGGGCACTCCTAAGTGCAGTTTTATGGATTGTAGTTGTGCTTAGATAAATACCCTTCATCTGGGTAATTTAATCAGTGGCGCTGAGTGGCGGTCCAGTCATGACTAAGGTGTTTTTAAGCCTTCCCTTTCTGCCTCAATGGCCCATTATCTCCTCATATTAGCCACGGAAAGAGAGAGCGGGAGACAGGCAAAAAGAGAACTCGGAATTCTCTCTCTTTCTCTCTCTGTGTCCTCAGTTGGCACTGAGAAAATGTTTATCAAAGGACTGATTGTAACAGATTCCCTCTCTTTCTCCTCTCCTCTTTCCTCACTCCATCTTTTGCCCTTTCTTCTCCTCCTACCTACCTGCCTCTCCTCTACCTCTGGTTCTCTCCTTCGCCCCCTGGCTCTCTCGTGTTTCAGGGGCTTTGAGTTCATCTGGCTCAAACAACCAGTGCTGGACTTGTCGTTGCCATGGATGTTGCACATTTTAGATGGCAGAGTGATGCTAAAAATTTGTACTGTGTTGAATTAGATTACTGAAATATTAGGACCAGACATCCTTGGAAATTAAAACTTAAATGTTTAATTGATTAGTCCACTAACAGATAATTAACTAGCGATTATGATGTTTGATTAATGACTTAAATAATTTTCTTAGGAAAGAAATACTAAAACTTGGCTGCTTTCAGCTTCTGCTATGAGAACCATGTTGCTTTTCTTTGCTTCGTCTGATAATAAACTGAATATCTTTGGGGTATGAATATCAGTTAATCGAGGAAATAAATCAGCAGATAAATAAATAATAAAAATAATTTACAGCCCTCCTTGGAATATCATTGCATGGAGACAAAATGTTAGGTTTTTGGTATTTTAATTGGACTGCACTTGTGTATAAACAAAACAGACAGACAGAGAGGTTGAGAATACAGATGCACAGGGAAAGATATGAATCGAGCGACAGACGTACGGGAAAATGCAAAGACAAACATGCGTGCACAATAGAGGAAATGACTCTTGTACAGGTAAACAAAAACAGATGCACTCAGATACCAAAAGAAGGAGTAACACGGAGATAAACTCACACAAACAAAGACACAGACACCAGTAAACTTTACCCTTCCACGACACACACTCATGCAAAACACAAACACAAGCTACATGCTCCTGCGTTTAAATGCAGACTGGCCAGCTGCACTGAGCAGTAGGCACAGTGAGGGGGCCAGGGAGGGATGGCTGCAGTGCAGATGCTAGCTGCCCTATTTCATATTCACAGCATAGCACTAAGCAGAGCTACGGTACACAGGCAGGCACACACAAACACTCATATGCATTCATGCACACCGAGGAGAGCAACTGTTGGTGAGAGAAAATAAACAACACCTAACAATACAACGTTGCTACAGAAGTCAGTAGTTTCAGAACAGATGATAAAGCTTCCAAGTGTTGGAATATTATGAGAAATCAGATGGCACAAAGTAATTTTCTACAGACAAAAAATGTAAATAAATAAAGAGCAGGTGTTTAAAAAATGTAATCAAATAAAGTGTCAGAGATGCCTGATTTGATGCAGTCCACCTTATTTTTGTTCTGACTCAGAGTTAGGAACACAAGGTTTTTCAAATATAGCCAGATGTCATTCTAAGTGCCCTCTCTGCTCTTTGTATCAGACAAATCTGAGACCTTCCATCCAGCTCGTCTCCTCCCTCCATTCATCTCCAACAAGGCCTCAGGAAGGCTATTTATTCTGGGAGGAAGGAGGGAAACTCTCCATCATTACTAGGAGAAACAAGATTGTCACAAGAGGTCACATAAACACATTCTCTCATCTTATGTGAAAAACACTCCAAAAATAAAGTACACAGGTCACATGTTGCAAACACGTGGACTTCTAGTGTCTTTCTTTTGTTCTAAGATGAGCGACCCTCCCTTCCTGCCTCTCGACCCCTGACCCCAAGCCTTGAAAACAGCGTTACAGTTGCCAGCCCCGAATCAAACTGTACTCATGAGTTACTGTCACCTGCTTGAACTACATAACACTTAAATTAACTATTCATGTTCTGGATGTTTTACAGAGCATAAACTGATACCTCTTTACTATGACGGTCTCTAATCTCTGAATCTCATGTTGTTCCATTGTGGCAAAATAAACACATCTGCTACTTTGAGATGACTTAATAGGACATGGATAAATATTTGCCAAATTATTTCATACTAATCTGTTATAATTTAGTTCCATTTACGTGGGTAAATGCCAGGTATACAGTGTTTTTGAGGAAACAACTCCCTCAGATATTAACAAAAATGGTTGCATTGTCATGATTTCCAGGGTCTAGTCATCAATAAACTTGGGTAATAACTTCAAAACATGTTGTTCATACATAATATCTTTGCCCACAAAAACAGAGTTATGGAACCGCGGTTATCAATTTACAATAATCCCTTACAACCTTGCTTTAAGTTGTCAAAACCACAGTTTGACCTCACCGAGAGCCATCTTTCCATCAGCAGAGCGAGCAGCCAAGGAAAACAGCCAAGACGACTGGCCAGGGGTCTCCTGGGCCCGGTGTGCAGGGACTGATTATGGAGAGTGTTAGTCATAAGCAAAACAGTGTAAACTCAGATTCAGGCTCAAATGCGTCAAAGGAATTTGGGGGAAATTGGGAGATCTGTGGCTTCTGTTTGCTCTACTTTTTGGTCATACATCTTTCTGGTCACATCCTTGGCTTCTTTTGTCCTAGACTCAAAATATAAATGTTCGAAGTTGACACTGGGTTCTGCTGGTTTTATGGAGAACAGGTGTGTAACTTAATGTATCAAAAGACAGGTATGATTGGATTTTATTGAGATATTATCGAGTTGTTGAAGGTTTGATGCTAACATAGACAGTTCAGGAGCTTCAGAGAGAAGCAGGAGACAAACATGACTGTTCACACCATTTTTGATCAAATTCTAATCCAAACCCATTTGAAAGGCATTGACATGATTCAATCAATCATTCTAGCACTGCAAAGCAACAACAGGAGGAATTTCTGGCAAACGAGGTGTGTGATCAACCACTTAAAAAGATTGGCTACCATAAATTTCCCTATCACCTGAAAGGGAAGTGAGGTTCCAAAATTTTTCAAAAAATTATCCCATATAAAAAAAAAATAAAACATCCCTCCCATCCCCTGCTAGATTATGTAGAAACGGGGCGAATGCCATACTGTTTGCATTGCTGTCTTTGCTAGATATTTGACAGGATTGACATGTCTGCTCGTAAGGATGATGGCTCGCTGTCTGCCTGCCAGTCCACCCCTCAAACATGCCCCTGTTGTAATGCTAATGCAGCGTGTGCCGCTCTAAAACCTCCCCTAATTAAAATCTTAGTTCCAGTAACTGCCAAACTAAAGAGATTTGCCATAAGCACACACTATTAACTGCCGAGCAGAGAATGGTGGGAGATTATGTGTGCGTGTCCCTGTGTGTGCATTCGTATGCCAGTGACAAGCATTATATATATATATGGGATGTTTGGGCAACTGCAAGTCACAACAAACAGCAGCAATCTTGCATTCGAGCAGACACAGATTTTACACCTCCATGTTAGCATCTATAGTGAGCAGGATGGGCTGTAAAAGAAGCCCCCACCACCCAGGTCACATACTGTGCCCTGACATGCGTACAGTAAGGGCTGGAGAAGGGGAAAGAAGGAAGGGGCTGCAACAACACGTAAAAAATAGAGCATGATACGTAATCAAATGTATCAATACAGATGCAAGAGTAAAGTGAGCGGTGCATGGAGGAAGGGGGTCGAGCAGATGGGTGAAGCTCAAGGGGAGGGAAGGAAGGGGAGAGCTGCAAAGAAGAGCCTGAGAAAAGCCCTGACACGAGGGATGATACATAAAGGACAGAGAAAGAGAGCGGAGGGTGCAGCCACGTGGAAACTGCGAGGGAAACAATTAGCAAAATAACACGAGCAAACAGCATGGATTCAACAGTCCAGGGTAAAGAGCTCTCTGTTTCTGTCCTCCAATCCCTCACTCAGTCTGATCAGTTCGCTTTGACAAACACCCCTCCCCCAGGCTTGTTTTTCTCTCCTGGTACAGGAATTCGTGGGGCGTCTCCTCAAAAACAAGATTAAACGGTGGAGACATCCTAAGGTTAGCTTGGAAGGGCCATTAGGGAAGCTACAAAACAGTTACAATTCGCATCTTTAAAATGTTTCATGGTAATGTAAAGTAACTATTTAACAGCTACATTTAAATACAAAGCAGGATTTAATAATTATCATCTTTACTTATATTTTCACAAGGAGGTACGATTGGAAAGCTGGGAAACACAATGTGATCATGAAATCTATGTTAAATTTTCTCACCAGCACATTAATGAACACACGAGTAAATCAATGTGACACCTCACAGCTTGAAAACAAAATCAGACGTCATAATTTCTTCAATGTATATCATCTATTTGATTTTGATACGGAGACTAATTTACAGATAACACTGCATGAAATGAGAAGATCGTCTACCAGAGCTTTAAAATAGTGTGAGAATAACTTATTGGGTTTAACTGAACATTAGTGCCAACCTCAGTTTCTCACTTTCCTGTCTTTCACTGCAAGTTTCTGTCTGCAAAGCCACCAAGTGCGAGACTGTGAGTAAGAAGGAGTAGCTGTTTTTTCACTGTGAGGCCCACAGGAGAAAAGAAAGAGAGCTCTTGCACATGCAAAACATTTTATTTTATTGTGTCTTGGATTTCATATGAGAAACCAATCAAAAGCAAAGGTTAAGAACCACAGCGATGGAACAGACATACAGGTGCATTTGGCTCAACACCATCAACAGATAACTGTGGTTAAAGAAAAAAAACAAAGATCTAGCGGAATGATCTGTTATGATCATTAAGAAACATGCAAGCTCTAACATAATACTTACTAGAAACAGTAGCTCTTTTATTGGCTTCTTTTCTTATGATATTTACGTATGTTTCTGCTGATTTCACATTCTGAGGGATAGCCGGCCCATGTACTTTTGCGATCTCAAGACAGTAAAATATGCAGCTTTACTCAAAACATGTTTGCCTCTTAAAAACCAAACAACAGTGCACATGGTGTACAAACCATTTCCAAGAACTAACATATATCAGAAATGCAAACCGCAAAATCTCTTCCGCTGGGACATAATGACACAGTGCTGCCTGCTTTACTGAACACTGACCTATAACAAAGATTTGTGCCTTCGGGAGTTTGTAGCTTTAATTGACTTGCTCTTCTACCCTCGTGTGTACAGTAAAACTTTGGTAATGACATGAAAGCAAATAAACATAAGAAGAATTATTGGTATTGCGACAAGTTTGGACGAGCACATCCTCTTGTTTGACATCCACTTACGCTCATTATGCCTGTGGGCACTGTTTTTCCTCTTTGTTTTTGTTTTTTTAAACTTTTAAAGCTATTGAACCTGTAGCTGCGGCATAATGTGGACATTGGAAGCAGAAAGTAGAGCGGAGCTGGGTCCTCAGCTACATGCCAGGCTCCGGCACACGGCGTCCCTTTAGAGACCTGACTGAAAAACAAATCCCGGCTGAGGGATTTTCACAGCGGGGTGACTGCTGGAGGAGAAGGACCAACAACAAAGGAGTGCCCATTTGTAGCATGTGGCTATATGTGTGCATGTGTGAGTATGCATGTATGCACATACATAATACATAAACACTAGGGTATAGGACAAAAGAATAAGGACCACAACACATACATTAGGAAGGGGAAAAGGGTGTCAGGGGACTAGAGAGGCCCTGCTTATCCTTAGAGGAGCAGGTGTTGTCAACAGAGGTCCCTCCAGCAGGCAGACAAGCAGCCTGGGTGAGTGAGTGGGTGGCATACACACACACACACACACACACACACACACCCACACACACACACACACAAACACACACACACACACACACACACACACACACACACACACACACACACACACACACAC
>JAQMCX010000046.1:540623-637783 GCA_029814765.1 Acanthurus leucopareius
CACACACACACACACACACACACACACACACACACACACACACACACACACACACACAAAGAGAAAAGCCTTTCACTGAAACACAGCAGCCGGAGGTAAACAGAGAGAGAGAGAGAGACAAACTGATAGATACTACCTGAAAAGGCTTCACCTGTGCTGCTGTTAATAAAACAGGAATAAATAAAGACAGCTTGAACAAAATCAAATTTCCTAAAAATTCACTGCTGCAATTTCAATAGGTCGATTTTCTGTCGGGCTCGTGTGCCCCGAGGTAACTGAGGTAACAGTCTATTTAACCCTCTGATGCTCGCCACAGCTACATTCAATATCACATCAAGACAACAGCCCGGGAGAAACCTGTGTTTACTGCTGGTGTGAAGAGGTCAATAAAGACTATCTGACTGAGGTCCACCACCCCTGTTCACAACCACAGTTTGATGTAGCACCAAAGCTACTGAGAGCTTTTAGCTTCAGAGTGTACTGAATGGTTTTTTTTTTTAATTTTGAAATCCTTCAATGGAAAACTGTTGTTTTTTTCTCCTCCCTTGTGGTACTAAATGGTACAAGATTTTATTCTGAAATTTGGTGCTACATTTACTGTCTAGTATGAGATTCAAACATGTGTACATATGACACGGCTACTTATTTTGATCTATTAAACTAGACTATATATTTGTATATCCATATTTATATAAATACACAAAAACAACGTTGCCCACAGCTGATTTACACACATCCAGAGTACAATGAAGGAGAGAGAAAAAACTGTATCCCTCAGAGCTGCCAAAGCAAACATAATGAAAGCAGCTCAGAAAAGAAGATGCCGCCTGCAGCTCAGCTGGCTACCGGACAGCTGTTATTCTAAGAAATGCTACTGTGGTGCAGATCTGTGTGTGTGAGAGAGGGAAGAAAACATTCACATGTGATGAGTAGGAAGCAGTTTGTGGAACAGTAGCAGTTACACACTTGCATAGCCACGCAGTAACAGGTGGGCTCCTAAATATCTCACATGTTTGCTTCGTGATGCGAATAATGAGAAAGCGTGATGAAGTATGGATGTCGAACATGCTGATCCTTCTGTTGTTTTTATTTACTGAAATCACTCAATCATTTTTTTTTTTTAGTGTGCAGTAAAACCAAGATCCTGTGGTCAGTTCTAAATATGATTCCTGCCTCAACACCGCAACACCACTGTACAACAGATGTGATTCTCTGCCACAGGACGTCGGACAGGCACAGCTAAACAGCCGCATGTGTGTGTGTGTGTGTGAGAGTGTGTGTCTTTGTAATGAGATTTTAAAAAGTAGAATGAGGGCTAAATTAAATCAGTGCAGAGGGGAGAGTCTGGGAGGTCAGGGGGAGAGCGGTTAACGGTAGACACTAAACAGGTATTGGTGATTGATGCTATCAGCAGCCACAGGCCGCTCCTAGCATGAGGAAGTGTTCACTGAAGGACCTGTTGACAGACGTGTTTGTATGGGAAGAAATATTATGATTCACAAAGGACAAAATCCAACAACTACTCTGTTTTAATTTGGTCTTTTTGCACAAACAATCAGTTATTTTCACTCTGTTTGGTCTGGGATGTGAATAAAAGAGGGTACTGACATAAGATCAAACTAATTAGTCGTCATGTTATGATTAAGGATCAGTTATTGAGTCAAACTCACAAAGAAGCTAAAACAAAGGAAATTGGTGACCTTGAGATGCAGAAATACCAATTTTATCAGTAGTTAATACATTTTGGGTTTGTGAAACACATTACAGTGACAAACTGATTACTGATTACTCATCACCATTCCAATCTGATTACTTTTAGCATATGAAGTCAGCCAAAAAAGTCAAAATTAGCAAAGCAAATAAATCAATGTAAACATATGATAACTCTAACCCCAAGATAAAACTGTCAAACTTAAGCAAATATGATCTTCTCTACAATGTGACGAATGCTATGTTAACATTAATGTGCCCGTTTATATGGCCAGATTAAATAAAACCAGTGCCAGCCGTCATAGAACAAGATTTAAGAAACTTGGCCAATAAGCGTCTGGTGGTGCGATACGGTCATTTAATCAGCTATTGCAGGCGAAGAGTGCCACATATCACCACAGCTATTTTTCTGCAGTCCAGAAAAGAACTATTGGCACATTTATCTCTGTCAGTGGCACACATGAGATGAAGAGCCCAGAGCATCTGTCTCAATCTACACATGCACATACTGTCCACAGTATGGAGTTATGGCAGCGCCAGACAGTCCCTCCTACAGACATACGTCCCGTCAAAGAGAACTGGGAGCTGAGTTTGTCACACAAGCTGTTCTCTGCATCCATTCCTGCATCGCTGCTATCCAATCTTTGGAGGGGTCACACACATGCAAAGGCAGTCATGGACACACGCATATATATATTTATATATATATATACACACACACACACACACACACACACATTTACTCTGAATTGCATTATGAGAATCATTAAGGACTGGCCCACTTGTCAGAAGTGCACTGCCCGACGTTCAGACTTAAATTCAAACATCCTCTCCCACACTCGATTACTTATCAATTAGTTCACACATTACTTCATTGATTCTGTGAATTATTTAATTTTGTGGTCAGTTAGGCTTTCTGAATGAAGGTTTTGAAACACTTCCTGGAAACATCAATTAAAATAAGTACCAAACAAGGATGAAACACGATAAGCCTCATAAAAAGATTTTTCGTTTTAGATGCATTATAATTAACTTTGACAATCTGGTGTACTTAGCATTTTCAAGAAGCTACCTCATGATTTTTATGTCATTTGCTTTTTTTTTGTTTCTTTTTTCTCCTTATTGAATCAAAACAACATTGAACCTTTGAACCTGTCGAATTCATCAGGTCATATTATGCAGCCTATGATTAAAATGCTTGCTTAGTATCATCTGGTAGCTACATTAAAGTTCTGCAATGCCTCTGCCCCCTTTGTTGGTGCTAACTTCTCTCACTTGAGCTTCCCCATGCTGCAAATGTCAGACCCTGCAGCAGGGTCGCACTTCCACTAATAGGGGCCCTGCCCAGTTCCTCCCTTGGTGTTCTAATTCCTGCTCTGGGAGGAACTGTGGGATAAACACACAAACACACTAAATGGAACCCAACTCTGGTCTACCTCCGCACACACATGTCTGCGGAAGAACACACACACACACATATATATATATTTACCTCGGCTCCCAGACTCCCTTCTACCCACAAGCCCTTGCAACCAATTAGTTTAGTGGAATTGGCCAGAGGGGCGCCCCTCTACTTGCACACTCTGCCTGGATTGGTTGAAACAGGCGGCAGGAAGAGAGATGGTGGGTGATAAGGGGAGGAGGGGGGACGACATACACCAGCATTCCTCTTGGGGGCTAACATTCAATGTGGGTGACAAGCAAAACCATTTGCTATCAGATGTGTCAGAAAAATCTGTTGTAAAAAGCAAATCTTGCGACTCGAGAAGGATTCACTTGGGAGTGTTTTTTTTTTTTCTTGGTTTATTTCAGAAGCAGCCACACTGAGAGGGAAAAGCAGTTCCAAAATGGTGGTTTGTGTACTGGGTTAGTTGGCTAGAGGCCTGCGGACAGACTGGTGGTGTTGTCGTGTGTCTGTTAATGTCCACTGCTCCTCCCTTATGATTGATATGAATTACACTGGGTCACATGCTCGTTGTCCGCACACCAGAAATATTGTGGGTGCAGTTGATCTCATTACCCTAAATTCTGAGTTGTGTTAGTCAGATGTTAGTACAGTACACAGGCAAAACTAAAAAAGGGAAAAACAACAGCACATGACAGCAAATTCCTCTGGAGGAAAAAAAAAAACTCATTCCAATCTATCTCTGTCAAGATACAAATCGCACAAGGAGCAGAGAGCTGATATATGGGTGTACACATTGAACACACATGGACACAGGTGCACCACATTTCATCCAAAACACCAGCAAAGCATGGCTGCGATAGCCATCCATGTCATGTGTGTGTGAGTGTGTAGAACAGACAGCAGAGTGCAGTATGTCTGGCTGACAGGCTGCGAGCAGAGCACCGGAGCAGAACCTTATTTAGTTGCAACAATGCCATCACAAGGCCAGGAGCAGGAGACACTGGAGAGAGGAGGCAACAACCAAGGCATGCTAAATATTAGCTGGGTTGGACGTCATTCTGCCTGGTGATACAAACACATGCGTCGTAAGAGACTAGCTCACTAGCTCATAGTCTATTTTAAGGACAAGCTATCAGTGCTACTCAGTGTCATCTTCAGTATATTAGGAGAGCAAATGAAAAACGTGAGCGATTTGATTTGAGTGCAGCCTTTTCAAATTTGCAGGGTCTGTAGGGTCGTACGGGGAAACCTGTACTGTACACTCGTTTATGTGCACCCTACTGTATGATGAAAAGTTAATCTAAGGTTTTGTAGACACAGAAAGTGATTAAGCTGTTTATTATTTTTCAACATGGGTTTAGTCAGTGTTCAGTCGATACTTATTTTTACTCCTGTGTGGGTGTGAATTGGTTGGTGGCCTTGATGTCTGCTAGGTTTTAAAAAAAAGTTAGAGTATTAAAATTACTAACAATAGTTCCTTCATCTCCATTTTAAGGATTTTTTGCATTCCTTGGTATTATGTGATAGCAAAAGAAATTTCTCTGATTTTGAGCTCTCAGATGGATAAAAAAACGTCACTTTAGCTTTTAGGAAATTGTTACGGCCACTTTACCTTTTTACTAACATTTTATACGCCAAACTATGGGAAGATTAATCTGCAGATTAACCAGAAATCAACACTTTTAAGCCACTGTTCTCTTCCAAGTTTTTGTCATTTACAGTTTTACTTAAGTTGGATGGAGAGTCGCTACAAGCGACACACCCCTAATTCACACACACTAGAAGACACACACACACAGCCTGCAATAACACACATCTATGAAGCCAAAACCATGCAGGAGAGAAAACAGCAGAAGAGTTATAGTCACTAAGCAGTCACAAATTACAAATGAAAACTGCATCTTAAAAAGAAAATGGCATTCTGACTGCCAAAAAACATTTGAACTTTGGGTGAACATTTTATGACCAATCACATGAGGAGTAACTCAGACGTGCACCAATCACAGGCACACACACTGCCAGGGTGGCCATCTTTAGAAACAGGAGCCAGGGCTGACAAGTTTGGTCTATCATTTTGAGGCCCAGAAATTCCTGCATGTCTGCATACCACAGTGTGCAAGGGGAAGGAAGAGGGGGAAAGAGGGAGAGGGAGAGAGAGAGAGAGAGAGAGGGAGAGAGAGAGAGAGCACAAAGCAAAGGAACAGAGGGACAGAAAGGAAAAAGAGAAGGGAGGGAGTGCAGAGGGAGGATCTTTAACATAAGGTGGAGCAACAGAAGCAGGAAAAAGAAATGGAGAGAGGAAAAGAAAGAGACAGGCAGGGAAAGATCATTTCTTCTCTTTTTCATCATACCGTAGTCTAATGCTTTTTCCACACGTGGCCAGACGAACAGCCATCCCAGCCATGTTGGTAAAATAATTAACTGATTTCTTTCCTCATAAGGGTAGCGGGCCATCAAAGTGTACTGAGGAGAAGGGGGAGAAGCGGTGAAGTGCGGGGAATGCATACTATGAGCATGACTGCAGTCCTGTTCTGTTCTACAACTGCCTGTTCAGTAAAGATAGTGCATTCGGCGAGAGACAGAGATGACTGTGGAGCAGCAGCAGCCACTTTTACTGCAGTCTCATAACTCTGTCACCACTCTGCTATCATCAAGGGATGCATTTGACAAAAAAAAGAGATAGATTATCAGAGCATTTTTATATCTGTCTTGCAAATATATATTACCACTTAAGCCATCAGTAGAGGAGTGGAGATGGCACAGGCAGCCAAGAGCTTAATGTTTTTTACAACATCACGTTTATATGACAGGACCGTTCTAGTATGATCACGACACGCAAGTGAAGAGGCAGAATAGAAAAACAACTCTGCTTGGTTTCAAGAAAGCAGCAGGACTGAAGCCAGGCTTTTGGTTTGATGGGATAATGGATGACTACTGCGCAAAGGAAGTAACCTTTTGTTTTCAGGACATGAGCCGCAGCCTAATACAAACCCTCATTTCAAGGAACTCTGACAGGAAAGCCTCACAGAAAACTTAAAGCTGTTCATTTTAACATTTACAACTTCAACCTGTGACCTCCACTCAGCCCAAGTCCCTGACTGAAATGCACAAAAAACCTCTGGCACTGAGCTGTATCAAATTATCTATATTTAAGTTCTTGGTTACTTATTTTTTCACATCTGCGCAAAACATTTCTTATTACATTTGTTATACTATAAGATACTTTTCTCCTCACAGTCCCTTGGCAAAGTTAAAAGTATCAATACAAATACCACAACAAGTCATACAAAGTGCAGGTCAAAGGAAAGTACCTGTTTGCAAATTGGAGCAGTGCCATCCCATGTACGGACGCCTACAGCGTAAGGCTGAGGCGTTGAAGAGACTCAGACAGAACTGGCTTTTTTAAATAACAAAATACTTCAAACTCCATTTCCTCACTAAAGCAGACTGCTCTATCCATGTCTTTCTACAACATAGTAAAACTTGCTCCAGGTGATCCAGCTTGGGATACATGGGGAGAAAAAAATGTCAGCACTCATTATCACTTCATTACAGACAACTGAGTAACTAGCCAGATGCTTTGCAGGAGAAAGGAAGTTTTAAATCTGCTCCAGAACTTACAGATAATCAAAATCAGATATGCAATTAATATTATTTAATTTGAATCATCCATGAGAAAGATGATTCTGTCTAAATGTCAGTAGTAAAGCCAGTGAGTAGGGTTATAAAGAGGGGGGCAGAAGGAAGAATAAACATGACTTCTCACTGAGTGTCTCTGCTGTTGAGCAAAAAAACCTATTAACACACACACCTGTCTATGTTTCACATTGGCATTTCCTGGCTTTGTGAGTCCTCCTGGAATGCATGAGTCTGTGTCCTGCCCTGTAGTTATGGCTAGCAAATGGCCCACTGGTTTCTGACCCTTAGCCCCCCACCCCCCAAGAGTCTCTACTTGCTTACCAATGACCTCAGTGGGTCAACCTGGGGTCACATTCTACCAATAACGCACCCCTGCATCTGTCCACTCCACCAGCCCCCCTCATCCCAAAGCCTTGTGACACAGAGATCACCTTAAATAGACAAAGGTTCCCTGAACTACACCAGCACAAGCCCCTAGAAGAGTGCTGGTCATCAAAGCTTCCTCTTGCTGAGAATCATGCTTCTTTCCCAGACACTTCACATATTCTAGGTAGGGGCGGGCTCCCTGAAGGGCACTGTGTTTGTTACAGAGAAACCTGTTAAGTGGTTCAAGGAAAAGATCCATTTCTTGAAAGCAAAGGACATTATATTCAGTGAAGAGAGCTGGGCAAGGACAGAACCACGTGGAAAGAGTTGGGTTTGGAAGCGACTTCAAGGATGGCGAGGTCATGTGAGGATAAACAAGTTTAATTCAGGAAAAGCAAGTTTAGAAACACAAAGATGATTTCCAGCACTGGCTTATGAAATTTAACAACTGTTTAGACTGTTCTTGCCGGACCAAACCCGGGCGTACACATGGTCAAAACAGCAGGAATAATAATTGAAAAGCACGATGTAACTCTTCAAGTACAAGCATGATCTCTATAACCACACACCTCCTTGAATACATTTTCAACCTGTGGGAAACTCCACTTTCCCAAGAAGGTGATGTAACCACAAAATTCTTGAGATTTTCAAATCTTCAAACATCCATCCTAACCTTTTCACTCGAGCCGTCGTACCACCTCAAAGCCACCGAAGAAATTCCAAGTATTTGACGGAGCATAAGTATCACATATTTCAAATAGAGTAAATACCAGTAGCAGCGGTTACATACTTGTAAAGCAACGATTTCAAAAGCTTAACTACAAATAAAATGTCTGATCAAGAAATGTCTCCAGGGGGCGATCTAATGATTGATCTATAAGTATTTATGAAAGTTATTTGGTAGCCATGGAAATACGCGTGCTTTGTAAAACACGTGTTTTGTAAGAGTCAAAAAAAAAAAGACTCGTCATTCAGCATTAATTGTGAGGTGTGCTTGAACTTAGCAGTCTTTGTTAGCCACGTTAGCGATCTATGTACAATACCAGCACACAGGCCGCTGTTGATCACCACCAAGTAATACTTCACTACCGAGTGTAAGTGTGTGTGTGTTTGTGTGTGTGCGTGTGTGTGTTGGGGGGTTGATGTCAGAACTGGAAACAGGCAGTCATCTGATCTGTCCAAACACCTGAAAACAATCTCCATAGTTCGACCAGAGGGAGGGTCGTGTTATTTTCCTCCCTCACACACAAACACTTTCTGCAATCCTTGGAGCTCACCTCTCCTCTCCTCTCAGCTACATGTTTTCTACTCTCTGACAAAATGGCTCACAACTTAGGCCTATTTGCTTGAGGCTTGCAAGCCTATTAATGAAATAAACATTTGCAGCACTGTCTTGGCCTATCAGTCAAAGGGTAGCAGATCTAGGGAGCTGTGATCCATTCATCTAACTTTTTTCCCCCTTCATTTTTTCTCACATGTAAATAATACCCCCACACAACCCAGCTCTTTTCGCCCACTAGCCTTCCCCTAGGGCCCAGTTGTACAGCTCAACAGTAGGAAGTGCTTTAGACAAAGGCAGGAAGTAATGAGGAAGTCCTTTCAGACAGCTCAGGCTGTTGCAACCACTCGCTTGCCAACATGCTTTCCTCTAAAGCTGCACGCAAATTCTCATAGAAAAAACACACAATAAACCACTTGTGCACAGAGGGAACCAAACGAGTACCCTCACTTCTCACTGAGGTGCATCAATCTCCTTCAGTTCAAGTCTGTTGTCATCAAATAAAACAGTAAAAATGGCCTCTGAGTTGGGTTGTAATGTAGTGCCCTTGTTTGCAGCATCCTAAAGCACCACCAACTTCAATATCCTCCTCTCCTTATTTGACAAAAGTAATATCTATATACTTAAATAAAAAAGACGGCACCAAGTAATAAAGAATGACTTTCTCCGCGTTTACACTTGAAAAAAGACGACACAATGCGGCAGCAGAAGCCATACATCTTGTTGCAGCATGTTTGTATCCTCAGAAGCCCCCATCCTCTCCACACTACAGGGTACTTAATCTCTACTAACAGCCAATCGCCAGTTAGAACAGTGGGCAGCAGTGTCGGCGTGCTCCACTTAGCCTTGTGTGTACGCTTGTGCTCCACTTGGCTCTATGTGCAAGTGTGTATTTGTTGTGCATGTTTCTATCTGTATGTGTACTCTTACACTTGCGTATACGCATGAGCACTTTGTGTGTATGTGTGTGTGTGTGTGTGTATAGAGCAGGATGTGGGAGTGCCCATCCATTGATGAGCTGGAGGAGAGAGGAGAGAGAGTTTTCCAGATCCCCTGGGGCGCTCGGCTAGCACTGCCTGCCTGCTACTGCACTCACTGCACGAATGGAGCGGGTAAAGGGAAATACACACACAAACACATACACATGCGCATGCATAACTAATGCCAGCTTATCAAAGATAATTTTGATTTGTTAACAAGGATGCAAGCTGCCAGGAAGGAAAACACAAGAGCACAATTACTAACTCTCCCTCTCCATCTGTCTGTTTCTATTCGTCTTCCCCTCTTCTCATCTCTTCCCCTCTCTTTCAGTTTTTGTTGTCTTCCTCTCACTCTTTGTCCCTTATAAGATATTCATGGTAATTCTAACACCAGCGTGTGTATGTGTGTGTGTGTGTGTGTGTGTGTGTGTTTGCGTAAGGCAAAAGCTTTATCTATCACAAATGGACAGCATCAAAGAGGAGCTTCCATGTGTCTATAGCAATAAATGAGAGAGCTATGAGAGCAAATGTGCACAGCTCTCTCCTCTGTGTTAGAGTACATCACCATCAGAGTCACAACACTCACAACTCACTTTAACCAGAAACAGAAACAAATAAGGAAACCAAAAATATTCTAAATTAAGGGTTTGTGCTCTTCTTTTTCATTTCTGAATGAACAAAATGTTTATGATTTTCACTTTAGAGCAAAAACAAATTTGCTGAAGAGTTTGAAAACCCAAATCATAATTTTTTTTTCACTATTAAAAAGGGCGAATTTTAATTAGAAACTGGGATTATAACATTTAGGAAAACAGCTAAGCAATCATTTTGACTGAAATAATAAAACTTTGGGCTAAAATTGCACATGGAAGACAAATTCCTACATCATATGATCCTGTATGTTCAGTACTTTGTGTACATGTTTATTGGCTAACTGTAAAACAAGCTCCCACTTCCAGGCTGTTCATTCCAGTGAGGGAGGAGACAGCAGACGATAGCCTTTCAAGCTTGTGCCCCCTCTCAGCGGAAAAGCATCTGGGTCAAAGTTGAAGTGGCCCCAGGGCTCGAGACTGCAATTTTTGAGTTTCATTTTGCGTCAATTTTTAGACACGGTGAGACAAATGCCCACTTATGCCCTTTAGGTGTTTACTGCATGTTTTCACGTCTTCATTTCACCGCATACACTTAAGAAATTAGATCACCAGAGAGAAAGAAACTTAAAGTGTTAGACAGGTGATTGGCATGTGGTAGGCATACAGGAAAAACAACAAGCCTTCTCCTCCAGATGGAGTCTCATGAGTGGAAAGCAGTGACTCAGTATGGGTTCAAAGGCTGTTGCTTCACAAATTAAATTTAATGGAGCATATCAATGCTCACACTCACAAATCTTACTCTTATGACAATTTTCTCTAAATGCACATGTTTATATTTACTGATTACAACATGTACACTTTGCATACAATCAGGGCCGGCCCTTCCAACAGGCAGTATAGGGAAATGCTAAGGGCGCCGCGGCTTTCAGGGGGCGCCAAAATCGGGAAAAACGAAATTAAACCTAGTTATTACTATTAACTCTTAAGTTAAAATGGAAAAGCTCACATTGATACTTTGGTGAAAACCTTATGTCTGAACAAAGAACTTAAAACTCCTACATTAGTAAGAAGACATGACGAACGTTTTTGTGCCACCGCTCGCTACGTGCGTGCGCCAATAAAATCTCGCCTTGAGCGCCACCTTGGGTAAGGCCGGCTCTGCATACAATTGACCATTTTTGACACACAGACAGGAGATGCAGATCGAACAGTCGACCTCCCGAACTCCACCTCCTGAGCCACAGCCGTGTAGGAAGCACTTTAGTGTAGCTGCTCGTGTTAAACCTTTGAGGTCTTCAGAGCTTAGTTTTGGTATCATTGCCAATTCTAAGTTATCATATCAACCTTCTTTTGTTCTAAAATTAATAATAAAAATTAGTAATGTGTCAATTGATTGATGAGTAACTCATTTACTTTTTATTTTTCATTAACTTTTCATTATCAACATTACATAAACTGAACCAGAGATAATCGAGAGAAGACGGTGAGATGGAGAGAGAGAGGTGAGTATGAAAGCAGCCTGAGCAGAGACACTTCTACACCCTGACACAGAGGCTGAGCAGGCCAAGTGTCTTTGTTTGGTTGTGGGTGCAGGCCAACAGCACCTTTCATTGAGGAATCCTGCCTTAATACTGTAATTTTCTTTCCCTCTTTACTCTCCTCTAGCTTGGCCACTTGCCACTCTGGGAAAAGTGTGTGTGTATTTGTTTGTTTGTGTGTGTGTGTCTGTGTGTGTGTGTCTACCTGGGAGCAACATTTGAAAGGCCCCGCCATGTTTGTTTTGCTCTGTTTGTTTTGCTTTGCTCAACCCCTTCTCTTCCCCTTCTGGCCTCCTCATTTGACCCTCATGTTATTCACACTGAATGACTGTCCGGTTTCATTTGATTGCATGACTATTAAAACACAGTCATGGAAATGTCACTGGTGGCAATTTCTATGGCAACCATAAATACCTGTTGAATATTGAACAGTTTTAATAACCTCAGAGAAACCACATACCGATACCATTTAATGACAACACATATGCCTTTAATTGGATCAGAATCACACTCATATCTGTATGTCAAATGTGAATTTGCGGCAAGAAAACCTTTACTTTAGCTCCGTATACAGACTAAAAGCATGGAGAGAACTTATTTCATTGAAAAAATTAAGTGTGAAAACAACAATTTGTGGTTTAGCATCAGGTTATGTTTGAGACATTTTCTTGGCTGTGGTCATTCAGTTTCTGATATGTCTAAAATGCAAAAAATCTATTTGTGTTGTGACATACTTTGCTCCTATTTTGAGCAACAGCAGAAGAAAGTGTGCTAAGAATGCATTTTTCCGCAGGAGTTAGGCCTACAGCGTAGCTGCATTCAGAAGGGAACATTTCATGGCCACTATGGGCATAATTGTACTTTTCCAATAGCACTTAGCACATATGTGAGCCTCTGAGAATTGTTTTAAGACAAACTTGCACCTGTTAGAGCAGCTCCATGAAATTTAAGTTTCTATTCCTGAGAATATTGTAAGAATCTTAATGTTTCATTTTCATTTCTCTTCACGCATGCTTTCTCCTCCTCACCCACTCCGGCATTCTCAGTAGGAGGGTCACAAAGCCACGTCAAATGACACACATTGACCCATTTAGATCGACCACCAGTGCAGGTTTTTAACCTGTGTGACTGAGACGGTTGGAAAGTGGTAAGTGTAATGAAAAGAAGGCATTTTCCCGCTATGGCTTCTGTCGCTGGGTAGGTGAAGCTGCGACTCTGTGTGGTGGTGTATGTTTGCGAGTGCCTGAAAACAATTGCAGCAAACAACAAAGCACGTAGGCGCAGGCAGAATGAACTTTGACCTGAAAAGCTTTCCATCCTCCTGCTTGTGCATGTGTGTTTTTGTGTGTGAGTTGCGCAAGCACAGCGCTGGCTGGTGTCTGTGAGGCTGAACACAGTGTGCCAGGCCTCAGCGACAGATAGAGCCTTATCTAAACAGGAGATCAACTGTTTGCTCCCATTCTCTCTCTTTGACTCATCTATGAATATTACCCTTACTTCCTTTCTCTCTGTATCTTTTCTCTCTCTTAACCTCTGATTTTTTAAAACCACTCCTCAGTCTTGTGTGCTTTCTTTCGCTCTAGCAATCTGTCTTTGTGTACTTCTACTATCCACCTGTTTATCATCAGACGATAGCTGACAGAAATAGCTCTATAGATTCAGCTGACTTTCCTTTTATTTTGGCTCTTTTTTTGTTTGAGTAGACCAACTATCTTCTGAAATGTGTCTAATTTTAACACCATTTAAATGTCTCATTGACAAAACAAACTTCCATATTAAAGGGCCATTTGTTGTTCAGAGTTGAGGGTTTAAACAGGACCAGGAAATGTAAAATTAAATGGGAATTTAACTTGACAAATTTAATAAGTGGTAGATTGCTGAATTTATCTCAAAACTAAACAGACACATTAAAAGAATCAAAGATGAACGCAACAGCTTTTTGACAGTTTATTGTAGAAATCCATCGATTTCAAACACCAAAGCAATCCGATATTTTCTATATTTAAGTATGATATTTGTCATCAGACTAATCCTGGACTCCTATGCAACATGTGGGTGCACCGGTTGTATCCACATGCCAACGTATCTTGTCATTTACAGCAGTTGCCAGTGATCCGTAAAACCCACTGATCTCAGACCTTCTCTCTGAGTGTGATTTTAGCTCTGTTCTTCATCCCTCCAATCTGGTATTTCAACACGAGTATAAAAAATCTTTAGAATGAAATGATTGTTTAATTTCTGTCTTCCATTGGGATACTAATGGGTCGAGCCAGCTGCAGAATGGCATGTGAAGAACTTGTAGTTCCAAATTAACTTGTGATTGAAGGATTCCAATGTATTAAGGCTTTTGCAAGATTTGATGCCTTGAAGAAAACAGCATCTGTGTCTTAAATTGTGATGAAACCCTGCTCTGTAGCACTACACACTACAGTCCACATAAAGGACACTCAAAACATGCTTTTGCACTACTGTTGTCCAGAGGAAATGCAAAGAGCAGACATCATTTTAAGGCAATGAAGCCACAAATGACTGACTGCTTGTAAAAGGCGAGAAAATTGCAGCCAAGAATTTGTTATCCTGTATTGCTGTTTTTTATCAGTAAAATTTGATAATGTCCAAAATACTCTCATCTCTCCTTTTAAAACTGCCTTTGAGAACAATTAGAATTCTGAATTGAGCTCAATTAGCACTTAATGTTTAATGGAAATTTCTCCCATCTGTCCAGGACTAAGAAATCACATGGACAACACTACTGTTTTTAACAGTAACTCTGTTGCAGCCTCTGCACTCGACAAAACCTTCGACTGGACTGACCTCCACGTCCAAACAGCAACCTGCACAAACTGGAAAGTATATAGGAGGCACACATACACACCAAATATGTACGTGCATCAAATACACACACATATATACACACAAAAGTGAAAAATAGCACTGGGCAATGAATGTCAGATCTCATACACTATCCAGGCTGTTTGGATTGCCAACAAGTTACTTAAGAACCCTGCACAGTTAAACATGACATTGCTGGGTTCTCTCTCTCTCTCACACACACACACACACCAACACACACACAGTGTGGTTTTCCTGCTTGTAAGGAGCATGTGTAAGATCAGAGGAATGCAGGCTCTCCCTTGGCTCTTACCTAAGGCAACTGGAACCCTGTAAAAACACAACAAAAACAACCCCACAGTTTCCACTCACACATAAACTTTAATGCCCCATCTAATGTTCCTCTGCCTTGCACCCGCATCCAGGATTTAAACTCCTCTGTGTGTGTGCGTACTTGTGCATCTAAGTTTGTAAACTTGTAAGTTTTCATTCATAAAAGCCGCAATTAAAAATCCTACAGCTTCGTCATGCCACCATCCAGCACGTGTTTCACTGTATATCACTACACTAGCACCACAGGATGACAACACACCCCTGTCTCCTCAGGTTCACAGCTCTCATCTCGGCTGACCTATGGGTCTGAAAGATGCCATGAATATTGCCACGCTTGTATAACAATAAGCTGTAAGTGCATATTCCTACAACTGCAACTGTAATCCTTGTTGTTACACTAATACTTGTTGTGCCCTGCTTGTATATTACCCTAACTTAGAATAGCACAGATTGGAGAAAAGCACTAGCTTAGCCTAAAGTCTTAGTGCTTGGCTGCTGTAGGCTAAAAACATGTCTGTGGCAAAGTGGAGCTGTGGCTCTCAGCTCCGGTGGGGAAAGGCACTTAAGTACACATATATCAAACACACACAAACACTCACTAACATTTACAGTAAGTGTACACATTTCATCCCTGTGTGTAGCCCACACACACACTCCCAGCCGTTGCATCATGTTCTAGAAACTGTTCCTGCTTTGACACACAGCTCTTGACTGAACTGGTGTGTGTCACATGATGCAGAGCACAGCGTCATACCTGCACCTCTGGCCTATCCAAAGCAAGGGAGACATGAACGCACATGTACACAGGTTGTTTGACGTACTGTGCACCCTCTTCTGTTTATCAGTAGCCATTCTTAATTTGCGTAAGTGGTCAGGCCATTCGTCTCTATAACCAGGTCATGGGTCCTGTATTCACTAAACTTCTCAGAACTGCACTTAAATAGGCTCATTTTGCAGCAAAAAAAAAGTTCTTAAAGATGAGTTTAGGACAGAGATTGAATGTGCATGTAAGAAGCAAAACAGGTGGTGGGGGGGCAGTGGTGTAACAGTAATGCTCAAGTCAGATTTAACAGGCAACAGACTAAAATAACCACCACTTTGGAATTTTATATATTGCTTCAGCTTATGTATAATTCATCAAGACCATCAATATTTTGTACAAACATCAAAACATGTCCCAGGAGTTGTTTACCTCTGACTACCTACTGCAAAAATGCAACGTAAGAGACCTTTGGGGCACTTTGCAGTTTAGTTAGTCAGAGTTAAGAGTCAAAGGTTTTTACTTGACTGTAGTAAAGTCCAACATGTCACTTATATATCGGCAAAAACAAACATCAATGGTTTTATTCTCTCTGCTTTACACCTGCATTTTGAGCTTCTAACTGTGTCATCAGATCCTCATGAGAAGTCTAAAAGAATATAACACCCGAAGTCCTGGACATCACTTCTCCATTTTAATGTTGGAAGTTGTTGTTTTCATCTAACTGTTAAATCAAACTGGAATTTTTACATTTTTTTACATCTTGTCTACGTCAAACCTTTAAAAATGTGTGTGTGTGTCTATGTGAGAGAGTGAGTGAGCAAGTGTGTGTATGTGTGTGTGCCGAGACAGACACCGAGACACAAAAAGAGCCACTTCCTGTTTTACTTTCCCGACAGTGAGACCTGGCAGAGAATTAAGGAGCCAACATTATACGCAGACTGCAACAGTCAATGTTAAAGTATAAACATGGCCGAGGTCATTATGCTTTGAACGCCAGCCCTCTCTGTCAGACACAGAGTCAGAAGAGAAAAAACAAGCTATAATCACCTTCAAAAAATAATAAGCATTCTCTCTGTGTGTCTTACAATAGAAGCCATTCTCTGTGTTTATTGAAGGAGAGGAAAGACTGACTGACGGGCTGACCAACGCACTGGCAGCTGGCTGCGGCATCCAGCAAACCCACAGCTCTTTGTACTAAAAAGGAAAGAATATTTGTACAATTTCTAACGAACAAGTGTACTACGCTGTTTATACTTGTCCATCAACTCCGTCGCCATAGCCCTCTTTCTTCATTGCATTATTCCCATAATGCCTAACTTTGAGAATGTAGTTCCCTGACTTCACAAAGCAGTTGAGTCACCAAACAGATCCAGAGTCTGTAATTACAGATCACTTGCCCACAATGTTCCAGTCAATGAGTGCTAATCAGAGGCAGTCTGCGACCCCTGGCTGCTGTTATTAGGAGCGAACGTCTGCATCATAGAAATCATTACATAAACCATTTGGAATGAAAACATCAGTCGTCTCAACTGATGACTGTGAGGAAGAAAAAAAAATCTCAAGTGCATATTTTTCATTAAATCTCTCAACGGACCACTTCACAACGAGCAGCACAGCGGAGTCTGGAAAGGTGTCTGCAGACAACAAGCAGTCGATATGGAGATTTTTCCACTGACCTTCCAATGTCATATTTTTGCTAATTTGGCAAGTATCAGGCTGGTTTAAACGTCTGACAGCCATTGACTTTCTAAATGGTGTGAAGCAGCAGGTTACTAAGCTTCACACTCTGGGCCTCTTTAAGAAAAATTGGCAACGACAGCTTGGGATGTAAATAGGTAGAAAAATGTGTAACGGTATCAACTATACAACTTGAAAACTGCTTTTTTACTTTTCATTTTTTAGAAATTTGAAGTATGTAGAGTTAACTTTTTTTTATTTTCTATTTGCAATGTTCCCATGAGTCTACAGACAATTATTACTTTGAAACCAAAGCTTTTTTTTAATGCACACATATACACTTACTTCTCTGGCAGTCGTTCTGTGACCAGCACCGTCCTCTGAAGTGTCCGTTGATGGTGTTTTGTGGGCAGATGGTTTGACCTTGGGCGGTGCCAGGACATACATCTCCGCACTCTCTCTCATTCTTATTGGCCACGATGAAGTTGTCCTCCACCGAGTCCAGGATCTTTGACCAGTCCAGGGTGGCCAGGTAGCATAGGTCTGGATTCTTCTCGATCCTCACAGCGCCCCTGGTGATATTCATGAGACTGTGGAGGCCCACCTCCTTCATCTGCAGCATCTCATAAATCACAAGAGCGTAGTTGAAGAAGAGGTTGTTTCCACGAATAACTGTTAGGTTGGGGAAGAGATCGCTCAGGGTCTCCAGGCCATAGACCCTGAACAGTAACACATAGTCGGTCACCACTCGCAGCTTTGGGTAGCTAAGACCCCGGAAGTCCTCAGTCTTGGTCTTAAACATGAGCAGAATCTTCAGGTGGCCCTCGATAATGGTGCAGTTCTCCAACGACTGGAGGTTGGTCACATTGTTTCGGATGTCCTTGCTCTGGCAGACTAAAGGGACAGAGAGGAAAGGAGATGTGTTGGTGTTATACTGTATTGCATTAAATGACAGTGTTTCCTACAGACCTACAACCAACAATTGTTTAATATCAATGTTTTGCTTCTATTAATAAATTGATCATTTGGCCAATCAAATGTGGGGTAATTGTGACACTGTCCAACTTTTTCTGGTATGATTAGTCATATTCCTTAAAAAAATACTTAAAGGTAATAGATGTTCAAAACAGTTGTTCTACACTCTGTCGTGATCAACCAACGATTAACGGCCTAATTGCTGCAATAGATTTAATCTGCCAAAATGTATGTACACTGGATAAACATGAACTGGCTTAAAATACTTTGACAAAAAGCAATAAAGACAGCATATATACACAGTAGGGAAGTACACACTAAGTGAAGACATATGTTATTCATGCAATTATCTCAACTATAATTTACAATAACAGACAATATCAAAAAAGTGGATAGAAACATTAACAGATGCTTCTTTTTTTCCCCATTTAAGTCATGAAACCACCAGTGATCTGCATTAAAGTGAGCTGAACCATTCATGAAGCAGCCTCACTGACGTCCCCTCTACAATCTGACTGGTCGCAAGCTCTCTCTTTTCTTTCTCTTTCTCTCTCTCTCTCACACACACACACACATCTCTCTCTTCTCATTTGCTCCTGCAGTGTTTCTCCAGAGAGGAAATTAATGTAAGGCAGTGTCTGATCTGAATGAAGCAGACATGAAGGGGTTAACAGAAATGAAGGCTGGAAGCAAAATGCTTATCCCTGCTCATTCATACTCTTTAGCTGCTGCACACTGGCACACACACACACACACACACACAAGTCCACATTTGAACCAGCAAATGTATGCATACACGTGCGCACAAGCACATGCATACACACACACACACATCAGAGGAGTGGAGAATTCATCAGGGGAAAGTTACTAAAGGAGACGTTGGAGAGAAAAGGCATGCTGCCTTGCTTGCTGGAAATAATAAGATACACATTTCCGATGTATTCCTCTGCAGTTAAAGGAAATTACACAGTTGTGGGGGGAGGTCTCTTCATCTAAATTATGAACACAATTCTTTTGCAATAAAAAAACAAAATAAAATGTGCATTAATCATGGGTATGTAATCAATTAGCACTTTTTATTGAAATGGTTTGGCAGATTTTTCTCTTAATGCATCAATAGTGTTTCATAAAAAAGAGGATAACCCCCCGAACAACCCAGATTCATCACCACAGCTACCGTCCCTGAAACTTCCTCTTCCTTTAAATGATCTTTAACAGATACAGTAGTAATGATCATACAGATGGGACGTTTCTCTACCAGATCACCCTAAAATACGAACAGGCTTTTCTCTCAACAGTGTCAGTTTCTATGAAAGGACTTGCTATTGTAAGTGGAAGAGAGATCAGTTACTTTACTATGACACTGATAGTGAAGATGATGTTTGAACATGGTGTTGAAATAAGAGGCATATTTGCATGAACGCAGACACAAATTCTGCAATGTCAACACACGCCTTTACATTCTGTGAATTTAATCATTAAACACAAGGCTAGAGCTGGGCCATGTCATATTAATTTGCTTACATGGCTTAGCCGTGCACATCTTGTTATAACTGTACTACTAGTCATGATGGCCCAAAACAGGGGGAGCGAACGACACATGAAAAGATTGAAGATGGAGAGTATTTAAATGCAGTTTGTAAATGGAATATTACAAACTTGTTTCAGCTAAAAGTAAAAAACAATAGGCTACTTCGTGACTTTTGGTCACATGAAAAAGTGTGTAATTTTAAAAGGTCTATTGTAATGCAAACAAATTCAATAGTGTTTCTCACAAATTCATTACAAAACAGGAAACTGATCCTTTGCGATAATAAAAACAATGTGTTAATCAATTCTGAATAATTCAAGATCTATTTGTAAAAACAAAATCCCTGAAAAATGTCCCTGAGCCTGTGCATGCAGAGGGAAATGAGTCCCTTATCACAGAAGAGATCTAATGGTCTCCATCTAGCCTGCTGCTTTTTCGATCGATGATACAGACACACACCTGCTAATCACACTCTGTATCACTGTAAGTGTCTTTCCATGCCTCTTAATGGTGTGAACCCCATCTGCTTGCCACTTTTTGCTGTTTTCCCCCCATTTATTACACACAATCGCTAACTACACTCTACACAAAAAATAAAAAATTACTCAATCTCACTACAGCATATTTCTTGCGATAGCAAAGAACGTATTCATTGCAGTGCACTGCTTAGTCCTATTGAGTTGTTATTGGTCCTCATTTCCCAGGTGTAAACTCTCTATTAACTTCCCATTCTGTTAATGGTTAGCAAGACAAACATGTCAACAATCCAGGTACAAACTCCGACCAGCAGCACATCAATGGAACCATTCAGGTGACTTCTTATGACAGATATGAGCCAATGAAGCCTGTAATCACTTAACTGCCAAATAAAACAATGTTGTTTACTACAACAGCATGCCGGCAAAACGTTTGAGGCATTCCGACAAGGAAGAGGTCGGAGAAAGATATCAAGTGGTCAAAATGTATTTTGCTAAACGTCAACTAGTAGCCTCTTTTTATTACCTTAGAAAAAATGTTTGGAAAGGATTGAAAAAAGTCAAATTTAAGTTGAAATATTCTTGTAAAGAATCAGTGTTTTAATATTATTCTAAGCATGTACATGTGTGTCCCTTGATTTGATTTTCTGTAAATGTGATAAAGTTATAAACTTCAAAACTTTCTGTTTATATAAATAACTCTTTAACTCATGACAGTTATGAACATGACAGCAAAACTAAGTGTCAGTATTTGCCTTTGTCTGTTATTTACCTCTGAAGGATGCCTGAAAAAAGGTCGTAAGTAGCTATGATAAGAACTAAAATCTAATTTCACAAGATTATAGAAGAAATTTAAGACACAAGGAACAATCTTGGTGAGATATTTTACTACATTTAGCCACTCCGGTTCTCTGTACATGATAGAGTGCCAACGTGAATGCTTATCCTGATTAATTTGAACGTGTTCTTATTTGACCACAATACACTGCAAAACTCAAACTAGAGGAAGGTCAGACTGCACTTTATCCCCATAACAAGACAAACACAGACATTACTTTGTTAGCAGCAGTGCAAACAAACTACAGAAGGAAAAGCTCATCAAGAATTTCAAACTGGAATTTACGTAGCTTTACCTCAAGCTTTACCAGACACAGCTAGCAGGGTCTGTGCACCCACATTTACTGATGTTTTTACTCCTACTGCCAGGACGATGCAACAGAGCTTTAACTCTGATGGAGCTTCTAACTTCCTGTGAGTTTAAACTAACCTCGGTCTCTTTAAAAGTAGCACAAATGTTTGTCTAAACTTCAAAAATAATTATTCAGTTCTAATTTGCAGTATTTGGAGTATTCAAATGTATCCCCGTAAGTCAGGTTACAGGCAGAGCCTGCACAACACTGCACACTTCCGCTTGTAGCCCGTCTAGTAAGCAACCAAAAACAACTCATAAAATTAGACAGTAAATCCATATCAGCTGTCAAGCATCTCATCAGATAAAGCTGAGTTTGAAACAACAGCTTCTCATTCACACGAGTTAGCCAGGTTTGGCCACACCCTCTTTATGAGACACATACTGTATCAGAAACCAAAACACAAAAACACACTTCTTCCTCCACTATGTGGCAGTTGGTGTTATTCCCAGTGATAACAGCAACCTTACACCTATCTGCCCCTCCTGCCTTATCTCCTGGACACATCAAACAGGCCTACAGGCCACCCACTCGCTGTCAGCCTGCAGCACTAACCGGATACCTATTGTGCAACACGACAACATAACAAACTATGTTACGCAACTCTAGAAGGGCCAGGGTACAACTTACCTCAGCCCACCGTGATCATCAAGGCAAACCAAGGAGACACAAACATGACCTTTTCACATCAATGTATTTTTCAACGTATACATATGTTGCTAGAAATGAGGTCTTTCTCTGCGCACAGCATGCTAACAGGCTAGCACATATGTCACGTCTGCTGTTTGAGAAGCTTTATTGACACAAAGAAATGCTAGTGGGCCATGAGGGGAAGCAGTAGATGGTGCTGCTGGGAGCTCCCTCTGCAAAATGGAGTCTTGTTTTTCGTCTGACAGGAACGGATGAGGGGGTGGGGGAGTGGGTCATCGGGGGGCAGATGGAGAAGAGGGGAGGAGAAGGACGTAGAGTGAAGCAGTGGAGGGTTGTTATGCAGTCAGGGGTTGGTTGCTAGAGCCACTGTGTCTTTAAAATAATGAGCCATCTCCTCCCTCTCTCCTCCCAGGTTTAGGAACAGGGGGACACGGGAGAGGCGAAGAGCGCGAACAGGGAGACAGAGGGAGATTGAGTCGGAGGGAAATGGGTCGCAGGGAAAAGAGGGGAAGAAGAAGGGGGGGGGGGGTCAGAGAAATGATGGGAGGAGAGTGAGTGCCGTGAAAGTGTAACCTGAGCCAAGGCAGGAACGCAGAGTGACGTAAGGGACCTACAGGACGGTTGGTGATCACATGCATGAATGGAGGGCCGCTATGGACCACTATTACATGACAAGCAACAGGCACACATACATAAACATACAGGCTCACAGTGGGTGGGTGGGTGTGTTGTGGGGTGGAGGGGTTGCTACCCACTTGCCACCAAAAAATAACTATAAGCAATCTTCGCATACAATTCAAAAATAATGAGCAGATAAACAAATTATCACCAGATAAATAAAGGGAGAACATGGGACAAAAGATATGTAATATGTACAAAGACACAGAAAGACACTTGTACCACATTAATTTCAGTCATCCTGAGAACTGTCACAGACACTTTACTGTAAACTGCTATGTTAATTAGACTCTGACTTGCATAAACAGACACCATATTAAAAAAAAAAAAAATGGTAGACATTGTGTGGGTGGGTGGTTTAGTGGACAATGACCGTGACCCCTCCATAGTCCACCCCACCCTCCCACTGAGGACCACCCATTAGCAGACAGCTTGGTGCTCTCACCGGCTGTACAGGAGCTCTTAATTACAATAACAACCCAATCAGCCGCTAATGAGCCTGGGGGGGAAAAGCGGGCTAGGTTTGTATCTGAGCAGAGCAGAGAAAGGAATAACAGAGCACAGACTGGAACGTACTGTTCCATACTGTGGACCTCTATAGGAGAAATGTGGGCCATCCACCCGCCTTCCCTGTCTGTTTGACACTTAATTTGGCAGCAGGAATGAGAAAAGGAGGAGGAGGAGGAGAAGGAGGGAGGTATATAGGGGTGTCAGACAAACAGAAACAGCAGAGGAAAAAGCTTGGAGATGGAGCAAGGTGAATGAGTTTAAGTCTTGAATAGGAGATTAACAAATTAACGGGTCCTTTTCTAAATTTTTCACACACATTTTGAGAAACTGCATCCTCAGAAATGGCAGTTCTCCTGAGAAACACGTGAAAAAAAAAAAGATACTGTCTAGACATTTGTCACTATGTGTGCTGCTTGACTAGTTACGAGGTCTTTCCACACAAACATGCTGTAACAGTAACTGAATAAATTGCTCAAACTGTTCCAGTGAAGGCGTGCAGCTTCTGTTGTTAACACAAACAATGCCTGAATGTTATTTCTCACTGGGTATGCCTCAACGTTATTTTAATATGAAGTGACCTTTTCAAACACCACCACTGATGCCGCTTCAACAACTTCCTCTGTTGGATTATCCTCCATACACAGATAATGTCAACAACAAATCAACAGATAAATGCAGTTTTTGATTTCTTCATTTTTGCCCCATAAGAATGTAAAAATGGCTGATCGATGGGCTTTTTTCCTCTAACTGTTCTTTTTTTTTTATTACATATACCTTTCATTGTTTTCACTCACTTCAAAATTCAGTCTGACAGCGACTGCAGTTGCTATTCTGTTGTGCAGGAAGAACATGCATGTGAAACCAGCAACCAAACTATTATTAAATGAGTCTAAGTTATTAGAAGAACTGATTGTTTACTGTTTTTAGAATAAGTAACAAGAAGTAAAAATAAAATTCAGCTTCCATCAAGTGATGGCTCAACTAGTTAGCCCTATTGAAATGTGATTACAGCACATGCATGCACTGCAATGCTGATGCTGAAATGGTATATTGTTCAGCACTAAAATGAAACCTCAGCAGTCATGGCACTACAGTGTATGTGGTCCAGTTGCAGTAGTTGTGCATTAATTATGATATTGTAGCATAAGCTCCTGGTTAACACAAAACACTTAAAGAGCAAAGTGGAGGTAAACAGTAAGTGTATAAGCTGCTTATGTGAAAACACCTAAATGTTATATGTTTTTAGGGCTGTATTGTATAGTGACCAAGAAAAATAAAATAAAAATCTTCTTCTCCTTCAAGAAATTGAAGTAGATCTAATCTACTTAGAGCCTGAACAGATCTGAGATGGATATTTTCTTCAAGATATTGTTTAGATCACAGTTTCTTTAAAATTAGTGTGATGCAATTCGTGCTCATTCCATGTCACTCTAACAACTTCTGTTAAATAGCATAAGTATTGACATATGTAATTTCAGTTTCATGCCATTATGCTCCCTCTCCTTTTAATATATAAAGCAGACTTAGCTCACAGAATAAGCTCATCATAATTACAGCTCTGGAATTACTTGAGATTGACCGGTACAATGAGGTCATGCTAATGTAATGGCTATCTCTGACACTGAGAGCCGTCCCCACTATTCAATAAGCATCCACAGCTTCAGCCTCTGTTATGATGTAGCTACAATTTCAGAAAGATTCTTCTCTTATTTTTAGAGTTGTGCTCCCTGCAGAGAATTTAATATGCGTCAACTAACAGAAGCTGGCTGGCAATGAGAAAGTGGATCACAGTGGCAGCTTTGGAAGGTGAGAGTGGAGCCCTCTGTGGCCTGAGGACCAGCCTGCCTCTGCCTTGCACTCTAGCAGAAGGCAGCCACACGTTAGCTTAGCGTGAAACCAGACCTGTCTAGCATGAAACCAGGTGGCAGCTAACTCTGGACTGTGAGAAGTTTCCTCTGTCTGTCAGCTTAGGTGCAAGTTGCCCCTGATGAGGTGATCTGCTGATTATAGATTTGTCAACAGCTCAGTTGCTGAACAAACCCCAGGAGAGAGAATATGTGGCGACGGTGCCAAGTGGACTGCCAGCGGAAAAATGCATTTGTTTGTTAATATAGCTGTGGAAAGTCCTGAGAAGTAAAGCCAGCTCCCTGTGCGCCCACTGCCAAGCTGTGGCTTCTACAGTGAAAAATGATGCTGAGAAATTGCATGAGAGGCATTTTGATTAACATGTACCAACTTGTACCTCCAAAACAAAGAGAGTTAAGGACCAAAATAACAGTACGTGAGCCAGGGAAAGACAGAGAGGGGGGCAGTTTGAAGAGTGGAAATAAGCTCAGCGTTCCATTAAATTAAACCACACAGGAAATACTTTTAAATCTTCAGCTAACAATAAGAGGGGACGACGACAAAGTGAAACGACATGCGAGGGTGGCTAGCACGTGCACCGTGACTGACCTGTACTTCTACACTTGAGGACATCAGATAAAGGTGGGGGTGGGGGGTGGGGAGGGGGGGACTTGGGAAAAGGAGACTGAGCAAAAAGAGAAGGAGTGTGTGTGGGTTTGAGCACCTGTTCCTCCATTGCCTCAGCCTTCCATTGAGGAGCATGGCAAGGGGAGCTGGCCCAGCCTATTTATAAACAACGCTGGGTCCTGTTACAGCTGTGGCACCGGGCCAGGCCGTGGCAGATTGAAGCGGGGTAGAAAAGAGCAACATGCAGGCCCTGCCTTGTCAGATGGCTGGCCAAGAGAGGAGAGAGGCCTAAATCAGATCACACTGGTGACTTTGGCTTGCCTCCTTCTCTCTGCCTTCAGGCACTGGCTGAGGAGAGGGGATGGAAGAGGGAGAAGGAAAGGAAGGAGACAAAGAGACAGAATGTAAACAGAAAAAAAGAATGAGGAAGCGAAAGGAAGAATGAGATGAAGGGAGCGTGTGACGCACAGGGTCACTGTCACTTGTTTTCAAAAACAACGACTCACTATTTTCTAGTTCCTCCATGGCCTGACCTTGAACTTAAGGGTGCTAAGAGGGAGGAGAAGATATGAGGGAGGAGAAAACAAGAGCACAATGGGTATTGACAGTCCTGCTTGAAATCTTCTTACAGTGACAGTGTACCTGATGGAACTGCTCCCTCAAGTCTATATCGACCAACCCAAACACCAAAATATCTACTGCACAGACATGTGTCCCGTCAATGTTCGATGTATTTTTTGAGATGAGATGACTGACTTTTTTTTCCCTTTTCACAGTCAAAAACAGAACAAGGGGTCAGAGGAAGGGCTTAAACTAACCCATAATTTCTAGGAGAATACAAATACATGTTATCTGTTAACTTAGCACATTGCTCCAGCATTCTATTGCACCCCTGTTCTGACTCTATATTCAAAAAAGCAAACAAAGGCAAAGAATTTAAAATCCTCAGTCCATATGTAAAGCCGATAAAACAGTCATTGTCTTTGTATCTGAAGCTTTTCCTTACTGCCCACTTCCTCATTCCTTACTCTGCCCTAACTCCTTCAGTGTACAGTGCAGTGCAATTTAACCTTTTGAAAGGAAAAGTCACATGAAGAACACTAAAATGCAGACCACTGATGCAAAACTGCATCTGCAACATTTTATTCCAAACAAACACACACAATCACAGAGATCTTGCTGCTATTTAAACTTAATTCCACCAATTGCAACTAACATTTTTCCTGTCTAGAAAATAATTGAACAGCTGGTAATACACAAACCAAAAAAACAAAAAAAAATCTGAAAAATTCAAGCCACGCCTTACCAAACAGCTAAACCAGGTGGTGCTCCAAACAAATAAAAAGCATGTTGGGGGGAGCAGCATTCCTGACATAGCCAAAGCATTTGGGAACAGAGGACGATGAAACATGAGCAGGTAATCAACTGCAGGCTAGACTGTGCTGAAGATATAGCACAAGACAGACAGACGACTGCACACACACACACACACGGGACGCCATACTCACACACACAGAGTGAGTAATACAAGAAACATCTGATGTTCCTTTTCATCTTCCCACGTTAGCGAGTGGAGCTCAGTGCAGCGTCTTGGTGTGGTGAGCCTTGGCCTGAGAGGAAGGCAGTCGGGGCCTGGTTCCCCTGCTTGACTTTGCAGCCACAAGGCAGCAGCTGCAGGGCCCGGCCCTACCAACACTCAGAGCCACAAACCAGATCTATGCATGAGGCTGGACTAGATACGCATGCCTGATGTCTCTGCCAAATCAGCTTCTTGTATCTTGTACGGCTTTCTTTCTTCTTCCAAATCTGTGTGTCTCTCCCAGTGTAAGACCTCTAAGGCTGAGCAGAAGCTGTGAAGCTACATTTACAATCCTATCCCGCTTCCTGCAGCACCATACTTTAGAATTAGCATTAAGACTGAAACAGTAAAATCCAGACCAGGAGGGATCCAGTCAAGAAAGGGAGACTACAAGAGTTGTGATGGGACGGCTGCCCAGGCTGAAGCTCAACATCCTAACACTTTTTTTTTGGGGCACTTAGTAGTTTTAACCTCCGGCTGAAACAGTTTAGGGGTTTAGCAGAGGTATTCCCTGTGTGGTGAATGGACGAGTGAGCTCATCCCAAGCATGGCAAATCCTATTGATTTGACTAGATTGCTGCAAGGCTGCCAAGTCCGAGCTACAGCTGAATCCAAAATTTGATGCAAACGAAGAAAAACACCCAGAGAGGAGGAAATAATTTGATTCTAACTGCCTTGAAATGAGACTCCAATTGTTTGTGTGTGTATATATATATAAATATATATACACACATATACATGAACATGTTTTTGCATGTGCAGAAAGAGTGGAGACAAGTTAGCAAGCAGAGGAAATGGAAAAGCAGAGGAAAGAAAGAAAACAAGGGCAAATTTAAGGGATGGAGAAAGCAAAGGAAGTACAGGAGCAAACAGAGGAACTGGGGGTGGGGGGGTGGGGGGGGTTTGACATTGGGAGAGTTGACAAACCAAGACGGAAAAGAGGGGGTGAGGCAGAGGAGAGGCTGGAGGGATGGAGAGCAGAGGGGCCAGGTCAGTTTAATGGCCCGTTTGTCTGCACTGTCGGACCACCAGCTCTTACTGGCTGCTGCAGGAAAAACACACACACACACACACACACACACATATACACACACAAAAACATTGAGACACAAATCCTACCTCTCTGCTTCCTTCTTTCCATATCTCTCCCCCCCTCTACCTTTTCCATTGCTCAAGCCCATTCCAACAGCTTTAGAGCCATCCTCCAATTAAAGTCCCACTGAAACTGAATTACTTTCCTTTTGTTTGCTACTGCTAATATATCTGCTCTGTAAATCATTTATCATGTGTTCACATTTGAGAAAAGAACATTTTAACCAAATATCTTTTAGTTATGGTACCCCTTAGTTCCACACTTATAAATCCATCGCTACAGATAGACTTCTTACACAGCCAATCCCATATTTCATAAAGCAGTAATGTCACTGTTCTATTAGAGGGAGAGCAAGTGGTCATGCTGACCCAGACAGCAGCTACACCACACAGGAGCCACTGACTTTGAACAGCAACACACATTACCTTTCCTGCTCCAGTCTCCTTCTTATCTTACAAACATGAACACACGTCTTGCTGGCTATAGCTCGCTAAACAAGCCACCAAACAAATATCCAAAGGGTAAAAGTGTGCCGTGTCAGTTTGCATACTGTCTCTTGTTCCCTACAATGTAACATCCACACTCTGCCGGTCTGCCACCTGCTGTCAATCAAACAGACAGGTACACGCCCCTTCAGTACGCACCCCCTTTTTTCTTCCTTTTAATAGTAAAATTATTTTAAAATACATTATTTTCACATGTTCATAGTGCTTTGAACATGTTATCTATAAACAGTTCGTCATGGGTTTTGATCGTGGACAAATATCTCCTTCCCCTGCTGTTTGTTTTTCCTCAAAAACTACTCTGCATATTCCCAAAGATTTCCAGTCACTTCACTCCTCTGTTGGTTTTTCCATGCAGGATATCTACAAGCACGCCGGGTATGGCATGGATGGAATACTGACGTCAGTTCAACGTTCAAAAGGCCCCCTGGCCAACAAATCACTCGCTGTTAGTAAGCCTGACAGACGGGTCCCTGGAGTGGAGGGTCTGTGGCCACAGCGGTATTGTAAAATGACTTCCATTCATTATACTGTCGGTTAAGAGCAAAATGTGATTCAATACGAGCCCCCCTTAACTGTAAGTGAATTAGGAATGTTTGATGCAGGCTCATAAACTAGTGCTTCATATCACCGTCTCTTTTCACTCCTTCTTGGCACGTGTGCCTCAAGTGTTTTCTCCCAGATGGAAGTTACAGTGTCAGCTTTGCCACACTGGGACTCTCCTTTCACTTCATTTTGTCCTTAAGTGACTGTTTTTTCTTCACTTTGTTCAAGAGCACAACGCCTACTGACCAGTTAAACATTGTTACATCAGCAAAAGGCACATGATCACACACAAACACAAGACACACACGTGTCAGCAACTGTCCAATGACATTAAAGAGAGGAGGGGAGGGAAGGTGGACATCACACTTGTTTTTTTATTCTTACAAAAGCACAAAATTCTTACAAAAATTCAAAGGTAAATTTATGATTGAGCCTGTTGAAGAGCTTTGCATACAAAGCCCATATTTTAGGGCCAAATCAGCCGAATGTGATAAAACTACGTCAATGTTGAGTATTGAATGCAGGCCATTCTAATTCACAGGGTTATATCAATTATCATGTAAAAAAATCTGAAAATTCAACGTTATTGGAGGCTGTTCCGCGCCAACATTTTCACTTTCTTTTGCTTAATATTGAGTTTAACCTTGTTTTAACCTGCCACTTATTTTACATGAACTTTTATCCACCAAGCAGGTTGGAGAAATGTTCAAACTTGCTTGTCTGAGAGTGTTTTTTTGCTGACCTGCTGAAGGACTTTGGTCCTTGCAAATGATTTTCAAGACTGGAACCTGAAATTGCACTAAAGCTCTTTTTTTTGTCAACCCATTTTTCTAAATCAACAAATATTTTTAAGGAAAAAATATGCCTTTTAGTTACAGAATAATTCATCTATATACATTTTTTTTATCCACAAACTTAATAATAACAGTGTTAAAAGGCTTGAGTCATGTAATTGTGTAAATCACACACTTCTGATAACTGGTTGATTGGTCCAGTACGAATCTGAGTGAGCTCAGTTTATTGCACTAAATATTTTCCAGTTTTAACAAACATTGATCTTATTATTCTTTAACTATTGTTGTGTCACTGCCAAGGATTAAACGATGACAATCATTAAACAGATATAGCTATCTATAAACCAATCAATAAAGGACAGTTAGTAGTAAATTAACAAAACTAATAAAATTATACAAGCAATAATTCTGTGATTTAATCAGTACCAACCAGTACAATGGGCACCAAAAAGAAAGTGGAAAACATGTGTTTCGTATACTCTCTTTCTTTTAGGCAAGTGGTTCTGTCTCTATCTGTCATAATGTTGATGAGAATGCAGTGAGGAGTGCTTGCACCACATGTTGTGACAGTAGAAGACGTCTGCGAGGTGCAGTTTAATGTCTGCAGGGCTTCATGTAAAACTGACACGTTCATCACCTCCTTTATCATAAGTAACATTATGGATCAATTGAAACACTTTTTAAAACTGGGTAACTGCAGTAAGACAAGGAGAGGATTTATTAGCATGACTAGACATTCATGTAGACACATGTGGCAGTAACTCACTGAATCTCAGAGGACAAATGCTGATTGGTGAGAGGCCCTCACTTGATTACAGGTGATGAGACTGAACAGAAAACAATCAGGACAGATTATGGTTTGTTTACAGCAGACACCGCTGCGAATAAAGCGAGAGCAAGAAAAAAATCCACCACTGACAACATTTACAAGAATTACACTGCAACACCTCAATATGATGTTACCAAAGACTATATCCAGACAACAATATAAAAATGATTATCGTTCTTTCTGTCATCACACATGCATAAATGACTTAGACGTGAGCTAAATGCAGTGAGGCTAGAAGTGTATTTAGACAGAGGAGGAGGGGGGGGAGCACTACTGCAAGCACAGCTAGTTCTGTCACCATAGTAACCCATCTCAGGCTAGTTCATCAGGACAAAAACAGAGTCCCCCTCTCACCCGACACGCACGCCAGCACTGAACACACACACACACACACACAAGCATGAGTGCTCATAAAAGAACACACAGTCTCACACAGATGCAGCGCGGCAAACACAACCTAATCAGAGAGGTCCATGTGACTGGGTGCTGTTGTTCACAATGTGCAGGTGTACATGTTAAGCATCACTTAGGCCCAGCTGGAGCAAGCTAGCCTAATAAGAGAGGAGAAAACAAAAAAACAAAGAGGGGGAGAGAGAAAGAGGTGTCAAATGGATGGTGTTCACACCTTTAAGAGCTTTGAAAGGAGGCTTTCCCACCCCATACAGAGCAGGATTAGCAGGTGTGTGTGCGTGTGTGTGTGTGTCTAACACAGGTCCGCAGGCTGTGCGCATCTGCAGTGTGAAAGAAAAAACAAATCAGTGGATGAGAGTGAACCCTCTTACCTCTGAACGTAACAGCAAACGGAGGGAGGGAGGGACAAAGAGAGATGGATAAGGAAGGAGAGGGAGACAGGCACTGACACAGGCAGGGGAAGGAGGGGGGGTATGAAGTTGTTGTTGTGCAAACAACTTCTACTGATATCATTTTCACATTTCACTGCATTTCTTCCAACCCAGCATGCAACAGAAACAGCTGTTTGTTTCTGCATAATATATCTGATGCTGACTGGTTTATGGTTGAATTCTGATTCCAACTGTTTTACATAAGAAAGTGCAGAGATAGCAAATATTATTTATTCTAGTTTGTTTAAAAAAATGGTTAAAATTAAACATAACCACAAGCTTGGCAATGCTATAATGCATGGACTGACTGAATTTGTGTGATTGTGATCACAAATGTCATCAGTTGCTTGGGTCTGTAAAACAATTATGTGTGAATTAATCTGACATTAACTATCTGTTAATGTCCATGATTGATTCTGTGTGTCATATTCATCATCTGTAGTCAATATTTCATTATTTTATGGCTTGAATCTGTCTGTTCTTCTGCTCACAGTTATGTGCATTATGATCCTGAGCGTGTGTGTGTGTGTGTGTGTGCATGTGTGTGCACATAGTCATAATTAACTGCTCAGAGACTCACTGGGCTGTGTGTCAAATAGCCACTTCTCAGTCATATGACAGTCCTCAAAATAAATTTAACCCATCAGGTTCAGTTACACGGCCTTCAGCCCAACAAACTTACACACACAAAATACACATACTCACACACACACACATATGAATCCCAGCGCACTTACAAACTTGGATACACAATAGAGATATAAAGAGGTCGTCGTTAGCACAAAAATGTGCACTTATGGTGTTATGCTAACATGGGACAGGCATTTTTAAAATACTTTGTTATCAATGCTGCAATAGCATAGTAGGGACATATCACAATGTGTTTTTTGTTTTTAAAAATTACCAATAAAACACATAATATTCTAGATTTCAACATGATATCTAGACTCAAATCATGATATTGAAATAATACACAAGCCTGGTAAAGAGAAAAAGCCCTATTTTGTTTATTTTGTTGAAGGGATTATGTCTGTTATTATTTTATTTATTACAAGAACTGTATAGAACCCAGGCAAAATTTGAAGCTACACAGATTATTAAAAAAATGTGAGAGGTATTTAAAATTTAGCAAAGAAGTGTACATTCAAACTTAAAAGACTTAATGACTTACAGACTTAGACTTAAAAAATCTTCAAAATTAATCCACCAAGCACACAGTAAAGTTGTTCAGCATTCTTTCCTGCTACACTGTTAACAAGAAGCTGTTTCTTCACATTTACAAGACACAAACTAACATACATATAAGCTTTTATCAGAGAGGTCAGAGAGCAGGGGTTGCCAGGAAGAAATTCTGGGACAGAAGATCAATGTCCAACAGAGATGGACACTTAAGCTGCTCGAAGTGGACCTTCAAGTTATGGGATGGTTTTCCAAATAGTAACAACCACAGTTCAGATACAGATTCTCAGATGATACAAACCATTTAGCTTCACACTCTCACACTAATGCAGATTAATCTGGAAATCTGTAAAAATGCCAAAACAATAGAAAAGACCTGTATCTCTTGTAATGGGCCACTTGAGCCAGGAGCTTTACGACAATTCAACCAAGGCCATTTTAACTGTTTTTGAATAGTTGTTTACCAAGTGAGGGGTGAACAATGAACTGTGCATGGAGACACTTTGGATTTACAATTAAAACATGGATCATATTTTCGAAATGGCGAGTTTTTCCTCATCACAATCATATCAAGACACGTCCACATTCAACCTCTCAAGCTCTTTGGCTGCAGACAGCATCTTTGACACACACAAAAAAGACATTTTTGATGATCAAGAATCCCTGGCTGCTATGGATGAAAGGGCAAGATAAAAACAAAAATACATTTCTCTGTTTACTCACATCGAGATAAGGACATGGCCTCAACCACTGTCTTGTCCTGCCAGCAAAAGGCCCCCAAAAGATAACTTTGCTGATCCCCGCATTACAGGGCCAGCTCAACTTGGATTTTACTGTGTGAAATCACCAAAAGTTAAAATAGGGCGGATCCAAACAGCAACAAGGGCTATCAAATCAGATTGTTGCAGCATGGCGTAACGGCGCGTTTTGAGTGTGGTCTGTTTTGTGCATGTGTGTGTGTCTGTGTGTGTGTGTGTGTGTGTGTGAGTGAGTATTAGGGGTTGATGTCAGATGTCTGTGTGTGTGTACGTGTGTGTGAGATCACTGCACCCCATCCATCCCCTCTCAACTCAACCACATTTCAGTGAGGAGAGCAGAGGTTTACATAAACAGTCAATGCTCTCTATCTAGGAATAGGAGTCAGAGATGAGGGCATCAAGCTGAGCTCCAAATTAAAATAAAACAGCCCTTCTTATCACAGGAGTGTAAAAAAAAGCACATAGTTAAGTCTTATATAAAACTATGTTTAATAGGAGGAACTCTGTCAGTCTTAGTTTTCATTCAGAGAGTAGCATTTAAGGGCTTATTGTGGGGTTTATTGCCAATCTAGTGACAGATAAGAACTGAATTTCCCTTCATCTTTGGGGTGTTTTACAAGAAAAGCAGAGTTTTGGTCAGATTGTGTGTTTGTGTGTAGGATTGTCAAGAATATTGCACTAAAAAGGCTGGTTTGTCACTTCTTGTAGGATACACAGGTATTTTTAAGTTGGTTAAAACTTACACCGATAATCCAGATGAATACACCAGGAACCTGTATTTGGCAGTGGACACTGAAGTTTATATTTCGGGTAGTATTCATAAAGTCATTCAGTAAAAAAAAACAAATTAAAAAATATTCTTAGAAAAAAATATGCTCAATTTGATGGCAATAGAGGGCCCTTTTATTACTGTTCAGTATTCATCCAGAAGTATCAATTAGGTAAATCGCATAGTTTAACTTCAGTTATAATGTGCGCTTTCACTTTGGCAGTAACCTGTTTGTAGACTAAACAAATAAAAAACATAAGTATATAGCCATAAATTCATTAAAGCTATGAAAGGCAGACATAATTGTCAAGGCCTTCACATTATGTCTTACAGCTGGACCTCAGACCTTGAAGTGATTCTGACAGTTTGTTTTAGTTAGCATCAAAGTGAATGCTAATGTCAAAAACCTTCAGAGGGAGCATGCTATTATACCTCCAGGCTGGGAATATTTCTCTGGTAGTTGGCTATTCAAAGCTTGTTAAAAAAACTGTGATTACTAATTACTGTCCTTTCTTTCCAAAGGTTGAATTCAAACAATACTTCACTCTTTCCAATTAATGATAAACAATGAAAACAATATCACATGGAGCTGAAGTGTCTGTCGAAAGCAGACAAAACTGAATGTACAAGCAAACACTCTACAGGAATGTATTTACTTGTCATTTGTTAAAACTGAACTGTTACAGTCAAAAGGGCAGTTCATGTTTTTTCATCCTCCACTCGTACTGCTGTTAGAAAAAACTGCCAGGAACACACACACATACATACATACACGAGTGCAAACAAGATGAAAAAAATGCATTGTTGCAAGTCAGAAGAAGTTGAAAAGGATACTTGGAAAGATAAGTGCAGAGGAGGAAGCACTTAGGAAAGGCACCCCAACAGTTAATTTCCTTTAGCAGTACATATTGCCTTCCTGGCCAACACTCGAAACGCAAAACACAGCTGGTGGAGCCTCAGTTCATGACCTCCATTGTCTGCAGGCTCTGCGAACATGAACTAGCCAAACATAAAATAGCAATCTGCAATTAACTGTACGGCTGCATTGTGAATGCCACGATTCTGCAAGCAGCCCATATACTGTACAGTAAAGCCTGAGCCAAGAGAACAACAGAAAAAAAATTTGCTATCACTGAAGCAAACAGTGGACAAAAGCAATACTGTAACAGGAAATTACTTTGCCTTCATTCTGAATGTACTGTAGGCTTAAAGTGGCATGTAAAAACAGTCAAATCTTCATCGTTGTCTTCAATAAGTCATTACTCATAATCTTGTTTATGATTAGCTTGTAAGTGTTAAATTAAACTCATGCATAAGGACAATTCAAACATGGTCCCAGTTAATAATTTAACCATTAGAGATGAAACCATGAGTTAAACGAAATCTTAAACGTAGGGATTTGCTCATCTTTTCTGATCCCAATTTATAATAAATTCAATATCTATGGGTTTTAAAAGTTGATGGGTCAGAACAGACAACCAGCAGATCTCACTGTGGTCTCTGGGAAAAAGCAATGGTTACCTTTTAAAATTATTTTCTAACGTTTCACAATCCAATAAATCATTATAAACTAAACTCAAAGCTAACTTTAATGAGGGTTTAAACTTACTTCAACTAAATTAAAGAAAAGGGAGAAATATTTATATACAGACTCTTTCCATCCCTGCCATCATATAAGCACAGTAAAGCCCTTCAGTTCTGGTCGAATGGTCTTTCTCTTGATGTATCAGACATTTGTAATGCATTGATACTTAATTTCATGACAACACAATCATGCAATTTGACTGTTTGCTGACTTGGATATATGGTAAGGGGCCACTAAGGGCAAAAGGGGCTTGTACTAACAGGCAGCCCACTCTTGAGCCTGTTGCTAGTAGGCCTCCACAATGTTTTCAAGTATGGTCAGCTCTTCCAGAAACGCACAGATACACAGAAAACTGATGAGTGTCCAGAAGTGGGCAGGTCAGGAGCTGAGAGATGAGATCCTGCAGACAGCACAGGATGGCAACTGATACGAAAGTACGCAGAGCACAGTCACACGTACAGACACATGCACAGGCACCTACATGGTGGGCCACTTCAAACGCATTCCACAGCATGCACAGCATTGTCGGAAAATGCCACTGTGCACTTCAGTGACGAGCGCCTGAGTGGACTACAGGCAAGTCACACACAACTAAACCTTCAACAATCATAAGTATATTTGTTGATTAAAAACTGATTCATTGCTGAAGTATCAAATATTTGCTGTCTTCCTAAATTTCAGAATTTGCTGGGGGGTTTTTTATCATTTATGATAGTAAATAAAGAATCTTTGAGCTGAGGACTGTTGGTTTTACAAAAATTGCAATCTGAAGATATCGATTTGGAGATCTGTCAAACTGTGACGAGGATTTTTTTTTTTACAATTTATAGATTAAACGATTAATCATGAAAATAGTCAGCTAATTTAACAATAAAGAAAACAGCTGTTAGCTGTAGTCTCACACACAAATAGGGGGCATCTTTACATCTTTACATGCCCTTATTTTACGAATCAACTTATCACCCGATCAAAGAGGTTGGAAAAACAAATTTTCAACTGTTTCACCTAATTAAAGGGATTGAACTTCATTTATTCGGATTGTCAAACTGAAGAGATTCAATTGGCTTTGCAGTCAGCGTGACACACAAGGTTTAAGAGGCATATAGAATGTGGAAAGCATACATAACAACACACACATACACACATGCACTCAACCCATTTCCAACAGAGCTGTGCTTACAAGTCTGAGAGGAACAAGAAGGGGGCAAGGCTCCCAGTTGCACAACTTGTTTTTCGCGAGTTAAGACCAGGAGACAGCTCAGCGGTTACTTCAGAAAACTGTTTGCTGATAACTATGACAAACAGCCCCATCAAATTCAATGAACAACCTGCAAAAAAAACACTTTATAACATTCTCCAGAGTGCAGTCGGGAAATCACAGCTACAACATGGTTTATATATCAATACTGCTTCCCCTATCCCATGAATGAGGTGGGGAAGTCAGGCAGCACATGGAGTCAGAAGGAGATACTCTAGGTATTTTGGTTGTTGTCCCCTCCTTGGGTGTAAACATCTCAGGAGTGCCAAATATGGTCACTTCCCAGAGAATTGGATATTTCAGCGACCAGTAGCAGACATACACCCCACTCCCTGAGAGAGAGAGACAGGAGACAGAGGAGGAAGGAGGGGTACCAGCAGTCCAGTCTCATAAGACCCCCTTTCAGGGGCCTCTGTGCTGTCTGCATACATGACCTGTGTAAAGTAGCCAGAACATTTCCTTTGAACCTGGCCACTGGGAGCCATTTCAAGTAATATAACTAAATTTTGATGATCAACATTAAACATTAAAAATGAGGAATATGTGTAAAACACTGAATACAAGTAGAAATGTAAGTCCAAGGTTTAACCATTAGATTAATGAGTAAATTTCAAGCATAAGTTTTAGTATTCATTTGCATTCCAGCCATTATTTACAGTGAATGTTTTTCAGCGAGGCATTCATTCATTCTTTCATTCAAACTGAGATGACACTGCACCAGTTAATGTATGACCTATTGTACCATCTACTTAAAGTCAATCAATCAACTACGCTAACTTTATTTGTATAACACTTTTTATACAGGTTACTGTAGTTCAAAGTGCTTCACAGATGACTGATACGTTGTTAAGACACAAAAAAGTAGAGAATAAAATCTATTAAAAACACTTTTGGATATTAAGAGACTAATGCATGCAAGGCAATAAAATAATAAAAGAAAATAAATAAAAAATACAATTTTAAATTAGTTTAGAACCATATGAAGAATTCAAATACAAGCAAAAACGTGAATAACACTCAGAAAATAAATAAAAAGCTAAAACATTAATGAAGTGATAAGTTTTTTTTCCTTTTCTCATTTGATTCTGTCCCTACTGTCGATTATTGTAGGGAATTTATATAGAACATACAATTATATCGGCTTAACTGGTGGAAAACAAATGAGCCAGGTCAATTTAATTTTTTAATATTGATCAAAGTTTAATATCATATTTATCCCATAAAGAGCGTTCACATAAAGTTATAATTGAGCTTTCTACCAATAAAGGTTGATTAACCTGATCGCAAGAGGGTTTTTCCTCCATTATGCGGCTGCATAAATGCAAGAGCAGTCAACAATAAACGCACCTATTCAAAACAAATTCACTGTTGCTAATAATTAACCCACATATATCTCTAAGTCGAAGTCATTATAGCTTTATTTCCTTCTGGCAAAGCATCACGGCACTATTTAGATGACACGCTGTTTTATTGTTAGAACCAAAACCCCAATTCATTGATAAAAACACGGAGCGTGCACGGTGATAAGAGATCCTCAGCTTAGGAAGACGCCCATAGTTTTGGTCCGATCTGGAGCTAGAGAGCAATGTAGGCTAATCCGCTACCTATAAAGAGACTTCTTAGCGTCGGCGGCTAATTTGTTTACGCTCAAGCTGCAGCAGCGTCGTGTATGTGTGTGTACGCGCGTTGTTTTTGGTGTGTGTCGGTCGCCATGATAGGCCTAGCTGCGCTCTCAAGGCCAATCCTGCTACTCCCAGTTTAGACTCGCTGCAGCGGACCACATTCGTCCAGTTACAGCGACTAATCTGGCCCTGGGGCTGGCGCATTGAACACAGGCCGCTAAAATATGTACCTTTAAGAGACAGCGGGAGGGGGGCGGGGTTATTATCCAATAACTTTACGGAGGAGTATCAATTATTAGCGCGCCGCCACGCATACGCAACGACTGAAATTACTAGCCCCTTAATTAGACTCTGTATGAAACTTTACGCATGCGCCAAAACGAAGGCGAGAGTCTCGTGACCAAATCACAATCTTAATTGATAAAATGAAGGCAATAAAATAATCCTGTTGTTTTTTTTTGGCTCTATTATTTCCACGATATTACATTGTGTCAGAAGATAGTCAATCTTACTTAAATTTCATTTTTCACTTCATGTATTTTAAACCAAAACATCTAAACAATAATAATAAACAATGTTAAGACCCATTTGCTGTGTTTATTATGTATTTTTCATATTTTGAGGTAGTTCATCTTTTTTATAATAAAGCAATACTTTTTGCAAAAACTTACAAATGTAAAATCTTTTTTGTAATTCAGTGTAAACTGTTTAGTGAATCTGATTTTTTTCTGCATGTGTGAACAATTTTGTTTATATATATCATTTTTTATATTTTATGTACACATGTACACATAATATGTTAGGTGGCGCTGTGCACAGTTGGAAGCAGTAAAAAATATGCCATGAAAAACATACAGCAACACTGCTTGGAAAAAAATGAAAAAGCCATTTCCTACTTACTTTCTCCGTTAATTAGTCCACACTGGGATATAACGCAGGTGCCGATGATAAAAAACACAATTTGTGCTCGCAGTTTTAGTGTCCACCGTCTCATTTTGACTTGAAGGTAAGTTGTGCTCTCCTCTTGAAGCTTCTTAAAAACTCCAATCTTGAGGGAGAAGTGTTTATTTCAAAAAAAGACGTTTTAAAAAATATCAAATATCAAAAGTATTAAACAAATTTCTTAAAAAATTCAGGTCCAATATAGCCAACTGATTTCGTTGCCCCCTGCGAGCCCCGGGGGAGGGAGCGTAATAAATTTATGAGTATCTTCCCAGCCAAGTTTGTGATGTATGTGAGCCCTGGAAAAAATGCAGACCACTAAATAACGTGATCTTGGGTTCTGGCAACACATGTGCGAGTAAAGATCTTCATTTTCCATAAGTGGAGTCGACAGTCCACGTTCATCTGTTTAATTTTGGTGCTCCACTGAATCAAGAGAGAAATATCAGTATTATTATTAATATCCCACAGGCAGAGGGCTAGTTTGGAGGTCCCCGAAGGAGGTCTACTGGCCCCCGGCTCATTTCTCTGTAATGCAATGCTCCAAGGGGGGAAAACCCACTTCCAAAATACAAAAAGAAAAAATGCTAAGAAGTGTTTTTTTTTCCTATACAGAGCGTTAAAACACAGCCTCCTCTTCTGTTCTTCCAGCAGACATGGGCTCAAGTTATGGATATCGTCAAATACAGAGCCGAGAATGGGAGTTCGCAGGGTTTGCTTTCTCTCTCTTTTGAAGTCCACAGGTCTTAATATTATCCCTGTTTTTGCTGGTATCTTCTCAGAAGCTCATTCTTTTTTAAGACAGATGGGGAGCACATCCCAGGAAACTCCTCCGAGCAGCTACGTGCAGGAAAAACGTGCAGCTTTCCCTACTACGACCTTCCTCTGAACTCCTTCACCCCCGCTGACCACCACGCCGCAAACGAATGGATACCCATAAAACGACAAAACGGGAGAAAGAAAACAAAGAATGAAAACTTGAGAGGTAAACGTTACTTCTTTCCCATCCACCGTGAGGGGGTAAAAAAACGACAAAATTACGGCTCTGTGTAACATACACGTTGCTTTGAAGTGAGAAAACTCTCCACCACGCCGCCTGTTTCTTTTTCTCAGATTAACGTTAGCTGATGGGGGAAAAACAGCTAACGTTAGCTAGCTAATCCAAAACAAACGATGTTTCAGTGTCGGCGGTTAGAGTTAAAAATTAAAAGAAAAACCACACAAACGCACTCAAAGTCAATATCCCGTCTCCGATAGTCAAAAAACGATGAGGTAAACAAACAGAACAAGACTTAAAAAGACGGGTCAAGTGTAAAAACTTGGATTCCCGTTCCGTTTAGCGTTTGCTCTCCCTCAGGTTCCCCCTCTTTCCGTCTCTCTTTTCTGCGAGTCTCTCCACCAGTAAACAAGTCCTGCCAGTCACCTCAGCTGGGCCACACGTGGTCTGCGGGGAAACACGGACTGGATCACCGCTTACTCAACCGCCAGAGTCCGGATCTGGACTGTCTGAACCAGCGCTGCTGTTGCTGCCAAAACACCGGTGCTCTTTGTCAGAGGAAAGGTGAATACAAACCAAGACCTTTTTTTTTTCTTTAAGCTGTAATGGAGAAAGTATAAGATTTTAAAAAAATGTGTGAAATAAATGTGTTTAATAAGAGGTCCTCTATTTTATTTTATTTTAATAGCTCATATAAAATGGTAGGCTATGTGTGTTCAAATGGAAAATCACCTGTCTTGTTGTCTGGTTAATATTCACCACACTGGAGTGTTTGGTAAACGGAAGTTTTAACTGAATGTCATTTTTCAGTTTGTGCTTTATAAAAGAAAATGTGGACAAAATGACAAAAACACAGTAGCATTACTATTGCTATAAATAGAAATTCATTGTTACTAATCTGCCAATCATAGCCCGAGTTACTGTTTTGTCTATGAAATGTCTAAAAAAGTGAAAATATTTATTATGATTTTGTATCAGTACAGATCCAAAAAATATTCCAGTAATTATCATTTATAACAAATGAAGAAAAATGGATAATCCTCATAAGTAAATGACTAAAATTTCAGATTGATTGTCATTTTATGATTGTGTAATAATTGATCATTAAATAGGTTATTAATCGTACCTATGTAGGTTTTATAGGTTTATAAAGGTTTTTTAAGGTTAGACACCGTCACTCAGTTTTTTCCTGCATAGCACATATTGTCTTTATACTCTTATTAATCAGATAAATATAAAATCAACTCAGACTTCTTTTCATTCTAACCTTGATTTAAGTGGCTATACTTACCATATGCATATGAAAGTAATTTGTGTTTATTTACATGTGGATTTACTGGGAGGATTTGGGCCACATTTTTCATTAATATTCCTGCCCTTATTAACCTTGGCTGCTAAAAGCTGAAGTATGAAGATTGTTTCTTCAAAATGAGATCCCTGCAGAGCTGTTCACGTAAAAAATAAAACTGGGAAAGCTCTCTGATAGGGATACAGTACCTTAGCATATTGAAAGCATGTCTGTATTACCAACTCCAATTTAGTTATTGGTAGTTATGTATCAAAATGTGATAAGCTAATACTTTTAGAACTAATGATTTATCACACAGGCTAATCATTAGAAAAATAAGCTTACTTGTTGTTTTTTTTAAACAGGACCTTTAATTTTCTTCAGATATTTCCTGTAGAAATTCAGTATTTTGGGATCAAACCACAACAATGTGAAGGAGTGCATGTATTTAAGCAGCAGGTGAAGTAAAGATGATGCAATCCTTTTTTACTAACAATTTCCCCACTTGCATTCATGCTAAATCAAGCTGCATGTAAGAGGTGATCATGTGACATGAGCCAGCACTTATAAAATATTGTACATGGAAAACATGCAACTATTTCTTAATGCTTCAACATTTTCACCAGATTTTCCTTTCTACTTTATCATGAGTACTTAAAGGTTGTGTGCAAAACAAAGTTCCTCTGTGTCATAGAGCAGCGTAAACATTGCACACACTACACTACCCTCGCCCTGCAGACAGGAAGTGCAAGGAAGTACCTGCCTGCAGTAAAGATGGTACACATAGTTCCCCCAGATTTGCATAGCAAATATCCTCATAATAAAACCTGTCATATTCATGAAACTTAACTGCACAAATTACCTGGAAGCCCTTCTTTCAAACATTTACAGGATATCAGAATCTCGTCACAGTTTCTGTCACCTTAACAACAGACTTTGAATAGATTAGAGCAGAGAAGAACATTTTGCTTTTTGTTTATGAAAGAGGTGCAGTTTCTGTGTGCTTGGATGGGCACACACTGGTCTACTCTGCTAAGAGCTCGTGGAGCAGGCTTGTTGTTAATCTGAGGAATGTTGTTACCCAGTGAACAGAGTAAATGAGGTCTTAGTGAGATTAAATGTCACAGGTCTGAAGGACTAAGGGTTGTGGAATCTAGTCAAAACAGATCTCTTTGTGGTAGTCACGCTGTCTGACGCCAACTGCAGTCTCTCCCCTCTTATTCTCCTCACACACTTGTCCCACTTCCTCTCAGGCACTGTACAGAACACCAGCTTCTTTCCCTTTTTTCAGTGGGAGTAGAAGAAGACAAGTGAATGGCTTTTATCCCACTGACCTACCAAGAGTGCTGTTATGAGTCTACACATGCAGCACTTGTGCAGCACTACAACCGTGCTCCTGCTCTGCTGTACTACGGCTTCATTTCAGTAGGTGGCACTAAAAATAACTCCAGCCAAATTCACTTACTCTAAATGTCTAAATGTCAAACAGGGACAAAGGGATACAACAAATAAATGGGATTAAGGTGAGCATGGGAAGCATTGAGCTGTGTCAGATAAACATAATTTGATTCTGTTTGCATGTACACAGTATTGAGAGGTTGTGGGGATTCTTTGATGAAGATATCTTTAAATGCTCACTGCAAATCAGGAATTACGAGGTATTTAAAAATTCCTGAACATCTCTTTTTCTTGTCATAGCTCTCTCCTGTCATCCACACGGGAAATTTTCTCCATGAAGAACATGGATATGGCAAAGCCGTGGTGTCTGTCATGAACATGTTGACACTTATCTTTTACTATTACTGGCTCTGGGGTAGAATAATGATATTTCCGCCTGGTATTTGATAGTTTATTCTGGCCGGAGGATATGCAGATATGCAAATGACACAGACATGGTTGTAGTCTGACAGTTGAAGAAGAAGCTACAAGATCAGCACTCATTATATCAGTGAAAGCTGTTCCTCAAGCCCCTGAATGTCCCAAGTTAAATCTTTCTTTTTTAAGGGCAAACCAGCATTAATTTTTAATAAAATAGTCAGTAGTGGCGCAATAAAAGATATGCATGAATCTATTTAAGGTCTCTTCTGTTTCTTTAGGTCCAGTAAGGCATTGAAAGCATATTATTAAAGCTCTTTGAAACTCTAAGCTTATAAAAACTTACAAAAATCAGTGTTTCTGCCAAATGAATGCTTGACATCTACCTCTGACTTTGTTATTTATTTCAATCAACACTAATATACAGACATGAAAAATAAGGCAGGGAAGCACTTAAAACTGTGTCAGTGTGCAACTGTGATCGAACGTAACTGAGAATGGAAACACTGAATAAGGTCAGATTTGCACCAGTAGCAATCACACATACTGTGTGGCTGCATCCTAAAGTTTGCAGGGTATGAAAATGAGGTGAACCATCTGCTATGGCCTTTAAATGGATCTTAACTCTGATGAACACACACTGGAGTTTGTAGCAACATTTTAGGCATCATGACAAAAATTCAGGAGGAAAATTCATCCACTCAGAGTTCCACATGCTTGAAGAATCCACAACAAGTAACACTGAAGCTGTTAATGTTGGTTTTTCCTCAAATCTGTCACCCATTTGTTTGTCTATCCTAAGTCTTTAACATCAGTCCTGTGTGTAAAGGCTCTGTTAGAGCTTTATTAGGTTCCAATCATACCTTAATTTGGCATCAGCCTCATTAACCAATCAGGTGATAAATAGCGGCTCTTTGGAAAGGAGCAGCATTCACAGACAAATAACTTAAAAAAAGCAAATATTTGCATTTCCACTTTCCGCCTCACTACATGAACTTCTGCAACATTGACTCCTACTCCATATTATATGTATCTCCCTTCCTCTGATTCCCTCTCACTCTCTCTCTCATACACACACACATACACACACAGAGATACACACACAGATGCAGAAGGCAAAACAAACTCTTGCTCATTCTCTCTGCAGTTGCCTCTGCTGCAGCCTGTAAATGGAGGGATTAATATGTTTGAATGGAGAGAGTCTTTTTCCTTTGTTGGTGTGGAAGGCTCAGTAATTAGCTGCCTGGGGAGCCAGGAAGCAGGAACCTCCGTTCAGCCTCTGTGTGTGTGTGATAGAGTGTGTGTGTGTGTGTGTAAATGCATAAGGGCATCTATGTGTGTGTGTGTGTGTTGTGGGTGAGATGTCCACCAAGGAGAGGGTCATAAGCTTAAACAGACAAAGCGTTCCTGGATTATCCTATTCCAACGGCTCCTCGTGTTAAATACACTTTTAGGACTTGCTGTTCCTGCACTTCACAACCCGTCGCCTGCAGCTGAGACAAACAGACAAACAGCTACCTGTCTCTCTCTCTCTCTCTCTCTCTCTGCCTGATTCCCTTGATGTCTCTCAAGTACACAGTCACAACACAGTCACATGTACTCTGCTGTCATTTAAGCAGGAGGGTCCATACCTGCTCTTCTCGTATGGAGTAAACAGCACATTACTTTCTTGCATGAAAAGCTCCAGAAACACAAAAAATGAGTTTATAAAAACATATAAAAACATCATATATGGGTTTGAATAAAATGCAATCATGATGTCTGACAAAGGGATGTTATTTATTTTGTTATCTGCCTCAAATATCTGCAGAGAATAAGTGCATTTCTTCAGTTTCTTTTATCAAGTAATAAGTTTCAGATGTGTTCTACATGCAAAACACTGTGGTGTGTTATTGCACTTATTCTGAAGCGGGTCTGTGATGTGGAACGTGATCAGCTCTTCTTCCTGCACAGGTGCAGTGGGTGTGGGGGCAAATGATAGGCACTGGTATTTAGTGTCTCTTCCTCAAAATCTATTTAGACTTCCCCATCATCATCATCATGCTAATGAAACAGCCTTAAGATTTTAAATGATAGTTGGTGAAAACTACAAAGCTTGTCAATTGATTTCTAAATGAAGTCAGCAAAGTTTTACGTTCTGATTTTACTTTAACATCCACCATTTTATGCAGTAGTTATATTTTCATGCAGTACAAATGTGTTGTCTTTTCCCTGTTGCACATATGCACCTTCATCTGTTCTATGAACAAGTTTATTTATGTATACTTCACTTTTTACTCTATTTTGACATGAATTAATCTAGTTTTACTGTTACACCACTTGTTTTGCATTGTAAGACAGACAGTTAACACATGTTGTTTAAGTTGCTCAGTATAATAACTGTATTCAGTGCTATACCACTGCACTCTGTAGACATGTATGTTTATACATACTATATAAATATTACATCTATTATAAAAATATTTATTTAGCATGCATATTGAACATCTGGACACTTTGGAGTTTTTCATATTTCCATACATGGTGTCCTCTGTGCTGTTTAAGGATTGGATCAGGTGAAATAAACTTCACTGTTCCCTGGTAATCCAGGTGAAAAGGAGGAACAGATTTCTCAGATGTTCGTGACATTTTTAATCTAAAGTAGGAACAGTGAGGAAGATGAGGAAAGCCTCTGACTCTAACAGTAGATGTCAGAATAAGCCATTGATGAGGAAGACTAAAGCTTTTGGAAAGAACACCGTGGTCGGCTCAACTCTATGATTATGTGCCCAGTGATGCGTTCAGTGATCCAATTAATCTCACATGCAGACCACACTACTCATGTTGATAATCCACGTTGATAGCAGCTGCCTTTCAGGTCGTCAGACTGATCCATGGGGCTTCAGTTTGTCTGCACTCTTTGTCTCCGTTAGTCTGTCCCTGTCTGATCAATCACTCTGTCCTAATGAGACTGTAACAAAGGACACCCTGTGCCATCCATAAAGGTTTGATATGCATCGCTGGGGATTTATTAATCATACAGCACATAGAGTCTGTCAGTCAGACTTGGTGAGTCTCTCACTTTTCACAGCTTACTGCTCCCAAAGTCTCAGCATTGGCTTCAGACACAAGTCATGCATGCACGTGTTGTGAGATATAAAAGAGCCCACTATATCTGCTTTTCCTGCTCTCCTTTCACAGTTATTCCCCCAAAGGCTTGAGATTAATGGATTTCTTACCATGTTAAAAGAGGTGATAAAACATGCAAAAACACAGCATTAAACTATAAACATATATACGAGTAATCCTGTAGTTATAATATGCTTATATGGGGAATGAAATGTAACTTGGAAGCACCTGGAAAGTTTTGTTATTTGATGATCTGAGGTGCTGTTTTGAAACAGATAGAAATTCACTTCTCATTCATTTTTACTTTAGAGGTTTATATTTATACGGCCGTTCATTGTTCCAGTTCAATGCAAAAAACCTGAAAGATGCACACAATTTGACTAATTCATTAAAATTTTATGAACTTTTTATCTTGATTTGTTCCCAAGTATTAGAGTTTTTTATATGTTTGATGGATTGATTGACAATATGATTGGCCATTTGAAGAAAAATGTATCCACCTCAATAAGCTTCAATACATTTTTCTGGTTCCAGCTTCTTACATCTAAATATTCCCTGGTAAATTTTAATGTCTTTGATTTGACAGACAACACAAAAACGATCGATCATAAGAATAAAATCACAAGTTTCAGCTTTGTTCAAATTGTTTTTGTACCTCTACTAATGGTAAGAAACTGTTTGACGAATAGTCTTTGTTATTAAGTGAAGCAGTTAAACCAAACGTGACAAAAGCCACAACTTGAGTCCATAACTTTGTTCCTGACATCTAACTTCCTTTGTTTCTTTATGTCACGCTGACCAAGCGAATTCTCCGACCACTTTGAAGATAAAGTGAGACATATATCAGGTTATTTTCTATAGAAAAGTTCCAACTTCCTCTTTAAAACAGCTCTATCTCTGTCAAAATGTCCTGAACTGTATGGGACCCTTCAGTGCTGCCAGCCCTGCTCCATCATGTGTGTTGTGTGCTCACCTCTGGTCTGTGTGTAGGACACTTAACCCCGGGTCACAAACACATCCCAGAGAGCCTTGTTTTCCCACACATGGACCACAACACACTTATCTAAAAACAGATTAGACTGTCAAGGTCACTTATGCTGCCCACTCCTCTTTTCTTTGCACCTGCTCTTTTTCTTCACACTTTTAAATCTCTATTTTTGACTTTCTTCTTTTTCTCCTTTCCCTCTTTTCTCTCTTTCTTTACCTCTTTGTCTTCCCATTTTTTTCTCCTGCTCCTCATGTTTTTTGTATTTTTCCTCTCTCTGATCCGGCCCTCTTTTCTGTTTGTTCTTTTTCACACACTGATGGATGGCCAGGGGGCCGGGGGGCCATGTGCAGGGCCAAAGGATTAGCTTTATCATTAAACTAACCCTAACCATATCATCGATAAGAAGCTGGGGAGGAGCATTGCATGGGGAGCTTGAACCTGAAGCCCTTCCTGAGAGGATGTGTCAGTGACGGCTTTATACACATATTGTGGGTACAACAGTGACAACCGGGGTAACACGTCCAGAGATTGAGGCACAGTAAATACATATGACAGTCAAGGTCAGGTCAATGTCACAGCTCCTCGAGCAGCGAGGGCTCCGGGGGGAAAAGGTGTGTTAGCCACAGGAAGATAGTGTGCACAGCACAACATCAAAGTGTGACTCTCACACTTCCCCTCACACTGAGAATATGGGGACACTGTTGTTTTGTTGCTTCCTTTCTCACGTAAGGGTGCACACGTGCAGGCACACATGCGGGGACAGCGGGCATGCAAACAGCCCCAGTTCTTAGAAACCGTTTCACTGGAGAAAGTTAAGAGAGAGGGAGGCGGCCGAACGTTATCTTAAAATCACATGAGTTCTACTTTTTTTTACAGCAGCTGCTCTGATGCTGATTTGTTTTAGAAGATGGTAAAGTAAAAAAAACACACATTATTTAACTATTGTCTCTTTACATGAAAGCTTCAAAATCATTTTAAGAGTTCATCCCCCTATTACAGGGTGACTGATGTTTCTTTCTCAATCACTCTTCACCTCAGTCTCCTGTTTATGATCTATGTAACCTGGGCGAGTGGGTTCGATTCTCGCTCACTCACACCACTAACTATGGTTGGTTTTGTCAAAACTGCATCATATTTTATGGAGAAAAACTGCTCTCTGGTTTTGATTCTAACATCCTCTGGTGGATCTACCTCAACTTTGATTATTTTTTGGGATTTCATCATGAACAGATACCTTCACTTGATTCCAAAGTAACCTGTATGTTGCTAACTGTAGCTGCGACTCAGCTAGCCATGCACATTGTTGGTGTTTACGCCAGGATCATTGTAGCTTTGGACAACCAGGAGGTTACACGTTTAAGGGCCAAGTAAAAAATGCTGGCAGGGCAACAGAACCAGAGTCAGATTTGTGATTGTCTGATTCATGCTGAACCTGTAAGTGATATTAGCTGGTTTGCCAAGTTATGTGTCTGTTTTTCCTGTTTGAACAAGAAGTCAACTGGCTTATTTTTGATCGTTAGCATGTTATAGCCAGGGGCTAGCTGTGTTTTGTCTCTGGATAGGAGTGCGTTAGCTTGGTATGCTACTGCTCTGAGTTGTGTGCAAAGCTCATGCATACTTTGCCGTGCTGCAGAATATTATTTGAGCTTGAATGTTTTCTTCAGACATAAGATTTGAGGACATAACATTGTTATCAACCTGCCACGTGTTGTTTGTAGTTAGAACGTACATCTGACAATATTTTTACAGCAAACTGGGATTTGTCACATTATTTATGTCAGAGGTGTTGCTCTCAGAAACAGTGAGGGAGTCAAATCACACAATATATACGTTTTTACACAACACTTTTTCAATTTTCAAAAAAAAAACCATTAATATTACTATTGACATTAAGCATCCAGAATTAAATTAAACTAAATTAATTAAACCAAACTTTTCAGTCTTTACATCTTTATCAGGTCAAAACAAATAGAAGGCTGACAGATTTAAAAACTCAAATTGGAACTAAATGTGCAAAGTCTTTCTTTGCTATGTTTTAAGGTCCTTTCGCATCTCAACTTTTCATTTGATTTAACAAAGCATTATTTTAGGACCAGGAACTGGATGAATAATTTATTATATGGTGGCCCTTTTCTCTCCATTAATAATATACGTGAATTCTTCAATCTGTGTGCTTATAAACTCATTTTACCAGGTAGATTGTTGATTAGATGGATGTCATTTGCTGTAGATGCAGTTGTGTCATTCTGTAAAATGTTGTTATTAGTTTCTCCTTCACTGTGTGTGAAATCTTCTACAGTGTGACAACTTGTGAGTGCAGATCAGAGTGGGGATAAAAATTCCCAGGATTCCAGTGACACGGGGACCTGACAATGAGCCTCTGTGTCCTCCCTGAATGGGTATAGCCTTTCCAATACTCTGAGGATTTAAATATCCATTAAAGAACTGTGTCCAAATGATTTAATGAATGACAAGAAGAGCATTTGTTCTGTCTAAAAAAAATGTTTAATTTGCCTTGAACTTTGCGTGTCAAGATTTTCTTGGATTTTACTTGATATTAATGTCAGTCCGAAAAGTGGAAAATTTCTCATGACAGAACCGAAGCTGCTTGGTGTAGATTTGTGATTTAATGTTACATGCACATTTTAGGTTGTTTGATATGCAAATAAATGTTTTATTTGCTCCTGCTCCAGGTCTTTTTCAGCTTATCGACCGTTTCGGACAATTTCTGCCTGCTTCCAAAGCAACAACCTGAGTGTTAAGTGGTAGTATTTTACAAGCACTCTGACGAAGCTGTAAACATTTATTGGACACATATTGTGCATTAACCATACACCGGCGGTTTAATAACTTCTTTTTCCGTGTTCGGTGTTTGCCTGATCTCTGAACTGAGCAGGAAATTACAAACATGTAATTTAAATGCATTTACTCTCAACAGTCAAGGTTGATAATTTCCTAAAAAAAAATAAACCTCCACAAAAATAAAGCTGGGAGCCTCTGCAGGTCAGGGTGCAGAGTGTATTTTCTCTCTGGCACACGGATCGACGGAGACCAAATAGGAGAAAGGGGAAACACTTAATTACTTCCTGAGAGTGAGGCATGGTTGTTGGATAAATGCAGCGGCATTGTGTTAGTGTTTACAGAGGAAACAGACCCAGCCGCACACCACCCATCCTGGATGCTGCAAGCACCAAATACAAGGTGAGAACTACTTCTTCTGAGAGGATCAAAGGCAGATTGCAGCGTTCATGACACCGTCAGTTACAGGGGAGCAAGAAACTAAGTGCTACTGCTAATAGCAACGTCTGCAGAGCTACTTCCCCCCCCGTGAACCGTCTCTTCCCCGAACTAAATTAACAGCAACATGGTTGTCAAACAAACTGCCAAAATTCTTGATTAAGTTCCTCTTCCACTTGCCATTTACCATTGTTTTTGACCCTGTGGACAGAAGTGCAGACTCTGTCAGCTGTTTGACAGAGAGGTTTGTGTGTGTGTGTGTGTGTGTGTGTGTGTGCGTGCGTGTGTGTGTGGCCTGTTCTTTTCCGTCCCAAAGGAGAGTAGGTGGGCAAGTCAGACATCAAGGCTTTAACTATTCGCTCTTCCCAAGTCCTATTTCGAGCCACAGCCCTGAGGCATGCTACTTCAACATCCTGTGACTCGGGCCTGACTGACCACGGCGCTGCTCTCCGACCCCGGGGGCCAGCAATCTGCAAGCTGAGGATGGGAGGAACCGGGGGGGGGCCGTGTTGTGTCTTAAAACTTCCCATAATAAAGAAAAAACAGTGTTTGTTTATGTTCTCACAAGGAGAGGGATGGGGAAGTTGGGGATCAGGGAACTGGCATGAGTGTAAAAGTTCAGCGAGGGGTCTGGGAGTCAACAAACAAACTGTGGCTTTCGAGTTACGCAAGCTGGAATTATTGCGATGTAACGCTGTTTACTTGACAAAGTGCAAGTGTTTGTGTGTGATTGGTTGCATGCCTGAACGAGGCTGGATGTGTGAGAGTACAGTGTGTCTAGTCACTATAAATAACCCCAACTTGAAAACATGAGAGAAAAATAGCCCAAATTAGGACATAAATATTCAAGAGTGTGTGCAAAAATAACTAACCCCGTCAAACACGCAGGCTAAGATTGGACAGGTGATGATCAGGAACATGTTGTAACCGTATTAGCCGCACATGTCCCTGCATTTAGTAAATGTTAATGTGAGTACTTGGTTTAATTTTTTTGCAGTTTGCATTTAAAAGTATATGTGTGCTTTCCAGTGACACCTCTGTCATGGCAGTTTGGGGGTTTAGATATTCTGTTCAGCTGCTCTTTTTCTGTCACAAAACGAAAAGAGTTTTGGTTCTTTGACAAATTCATGAGAAAGTCGGGTCGTTTAAGGACAATGTGAAGCAAGTTCCGGCCCCATGATAAACAGTGCAAACAAGTGTTTTTAAGGACAAAAATGGTCTAAATAAATGGTTGAAACAGTCTGGAAGACACCCAAACTGTCACACTTTGCTGAGAGACTGATGATGCCAATGGTAAGATGTGATGCAAAATTCACAAAAACACACTCCTGAGCCAAGAGATCTGCTGACACGGGATGAGAGGCTCACCTGACGAGGCAGGTGGTTTGTTACACAGAACCATACAAGTGGTCGTCCTCTGGGACTGTGTGGAAAAGGAAGGCACTGTCGAAGAAAACTCTGCAGGTGGTTGTACAAACCATCTGTCTATCATTGTGTGTCACAGCTTATTTTAGCCAATCAGATCAATCATTTGAGGTAGCAGCAGGAGATCGAACAGAGCAGAGCCAGCTGATAAATCAAACTGTTGAAGTCAGTTGAGAGAAAAATTATACATCTTTTTCCTTGAGAAAAGCTTTCAAAGTTGTCTGTTTTTTAACTTTTAGCAAAGCTGCTGCTATAGAGGCGTCCATGCTAATGATTTTAGAAGTCGCCTTTGTAGATTACTAATAAATACACTTCTTTTACTGATCATCACGGTTAAACAACAGCTGCTGTTACTGCCACATAAGAAGTTGACTGGTCAAATAATCACAAGAGACTCAAGTGAAAGAAAGAAACCTCGCAAATCAGCACCTCAGAGTGCGACTCAAACTTGTCGCTGATCACATGGACGAACAGACAAAACAAATTCTCCAGCAGTGATATCAGCTGTGTGAGCTCTGAGTGCATGAACACGCCTCGATTCTCACAATAACAATGCAGATGTGATGATTTTAAGAAGGTGCATGTTAGCATGCCAACAGTACAAACAAAGTACAGCTGCATCAGCTGTGAAGGTAAACAAAAGAAGTTAACAGAAAAATACAATTTTTACCTGACAATGGTAGTTGAACAGTCAGGATTACTGATGGTGACATAAAGTCTCTGCAACATGTCATTGAAATCCATCCAAAAGTTGCAAGAGTTTCGTTTCAGATGTAACAAAGATGAAGTTATTTGGTGACAATGACGGGAGAACTGCTGAAAGAAGAAAAGGAGAAAGCAGCCGACCTTGAAAACACTGTACCTACTATCAAGCATGGTGATGTCTCAAGCTCTGAGACGGTTTCTCATCTGTGGAGCTGATGCTTTGCAGAAAGTGGATAGAGTCATGAGAAGGGAATGATGCCTATGAGTACTGAGAACTCTGAGTTTCAGACGGCTAAATTAAGCTAATATTAGGAATTTGGAAGTGGTGTTCCCAAAACTCTGATTTCTGCTCCTTTGGAAATATGTGAATATATGTGAATGTTCCTGAAAAGACAAATAAAACCAAAAAATTGGGTGATTTCTACCACCTAGAGATGTTACTGATTGAGGCTAATTCATCCCACTGACTTGCTGCAGCAGCCATGGAGAGGTTTCACTCTGAGCTACCAAATAATAAATGCTGAGTTTAAGCATTACGACTGCAGGTCAAGGCTTCTCACAACCCTCTTTTTGGTCCAGTGATGTTTTATTCAGCTGTAACAATTCTCTCCTTGTGCTGCAGTGAGAGATGGATGGAGACTGAGAGGAAAAGAGAATCTAGGGAGAGAGATGGAGGATTGTAAGAGAGGTGAAAAGGTAAAATTGGAAAAGAAGATGGACAAGCAGATAAATTAACTGAGTAAACGCGGTGGAGAAAATTGAGAGAGAATACAGTATCAGTAACTGTCGAAGGCCAGTGTGACATTTACTGAGTGTTATTTTTACACTGATCTGTGCTCAAACCTCACTGAAAATAATATTAATATGTGAAAAACACAGAAAAACATGTTTGTGATTGTTACTGTTGCATGAATGTAGAAGGAGCATTTTATGTTTACAAAGGAACTGCAAATGTCACAAAATGTAGTGGAGTAAAAGGTTCAATATTACTCCCTGTGCCTCAAAAATGTGCTTAAATACAGTACTTGTCTGAATGTACTTAGTTACATACTACCACTGTCCATAAGGCTCTCAGCATCCTGCCTGAGGTCCAGATATCCAATTATTTAATCACTTATTGTACATCCAATGGTTTTCCCTGCTTTGCATGTTGCCAGGGTGTCATATAAATCTCATTCACTCAATCTTTCTATCAGCTTTATCTATGTTTTTGTAATATTTCACCAGTTTCCAATAATACGACTACATTTCCAGCCAAAACATGATAATATTCACTCTGCTCCAGGTGCAGAACAGTGCAGCAAATGCACACATTCAACAGAAATCACAGCGTAAAAGCTTAACAACTGCAGAGTATCCTGTGAGTCAAACATCCTCGCCCTGCAGGAGGAGTGAGCCCATTCATTCATTTATGAATGGTTTTGTACGAGCGCTAAAGCACAGCGCTGCGAGCACGGAATCGAGCCCGTTACACAAAAACCTCTCCATATTCCTCATCATCGAATTCTGTCCCGCTGGTTTGAACTAGCCCACGAGCTCTTTCACAAGCAGAAGAGGACCTTTTCCATCACTGGAGAAGATGCTCACGATTGTAGGCATCCAACCCCTCACCCCCCCACCCCCCGTCTTCCCCCTCTGAGAGATCGAGTTATTTAACAAGGCAGAAGAAAGAGAGAAAGACAGGAATCAATAGCGGAGCACAAAGAGCTGCAGTCAGTCTGACAGCCAAACAAGCAGCATCACTATTGATCTGGATTGGTTGGGATACAGTGTGAGGAATCAGAGAGCAGGGCAACGTCTCCTCCACTTTTACACATGTAGGCAGGATTGGTGCACACACACACACACACACACACACACACACACACACACACACACACCACACACACACAAAAGCACATAAACGAACAAAACATGTTACATTTACACAGTGTGGTCTTTCGGGAACTGGGCATTTTGAAAAAAAAAAAAAAAAGGAGAGTAGATGTTATTGAAATGGTAACAATCACTGTTTGGGCTGCTTTCTTCTCAGATGCAGAGCTGAGGAAGAAGCCAAACATGTCGCTGGAAACCTCGGCGAAGAATGTTGCTAAAATGTTGCACTTTTCTATTCGCAATTAATTGTAGACCATCTGGTCGGCCTTGACATACCAACTCGGCGGACAAAACATGTGATGAATGACGCTGACACTACCCTTGAAAGAAACCTTGGTCTCAAACATCCTCACAAATACCAGCTCAGCCAAGGATCTATCTCTTTTATCAACGCCACACACACACACACACACACACACACACACACACAATGACAAGAATTTGATTATTTTCATAGCAAAGTCTGGTGCAGTTAATTCGATTTGGGCAAATGTTGTGGCAGTTACAGGATTTATTCCTTTTGCATTTCATTTATAAACATGCACAAGGTTCAGTTGGAAACTAGAGGGATGAAAGCAGCATCAGAAAGATATAACACACACACACACACATGCACGTATACACACCCCTAATCTGTTACCCAGAGGAGCCTCCCTTGTTCCAGGAGGGGCCCTGCACCTGCTGTGGCAGCTCGGGGGCCTCCTGGGGTTGAACGTTGAAGGGGCCCGGGGAGAGGAGCGCCTGGTTCCCACATATCAGCCCCACACACCCCTCCCACCCCCCCGGACACATCCCAGTCTTGGCTCCAGCCTCAGGCGGAGCCCGTAGCCTCAACTGCCGGGTCCTGCTCCTGCTTCATACTGTCTACAGCAACTTAATGTCCCTGACAGGTTTTCCCCTCAAGGTCCCCCCCACTCCTCTGTCTAAGAAGCAAAAGGTTCAGTGTACTCAGAAAAAAAAAAGAAAAAAAAAGAACAGCAGTGCATTAAAGCCACCTGCACCTCCTTCCCTCCTTCCCTCCTACCTGAGAGAAACAGCACTTCTCTCAGTTCAGTGAGTTTAGCTCAGCATAAAGACTGAAACGGCTCGTTCTGTCTGCAGAGCTGGAAACGCTGATTATTTTCATCTTAAATCACATTGTTATTATAATTTGATTATTCTGTTTGGTCTATAACTCGTCAGAAATATGAAAAATGTGCATCACAAGTTCAATGAAACCGAGAACTTCTTCAAATTATTAATTTTCCTGTCCAACATATTAAAAACCTTAAAACATTTAACTGAGCGATAACAGAAAGCAGAAAAAAGGAGCAGAGAGGCAGAGAATGATGTCTGATTAATAACTGAAGCTACCGATCGATTTTCAAAACAATGCAGATCATTTTTCTGCTGATGGACTAATCAATCACTTAATGCAGCTCTGGTCTGAAGGTAACAAAGACACCTCGTAAGCTTTTCTTTGAGGCATTTTGTTTGTTTAAAAAATGTACTGTATATGTGATATTCCAGGAAGTTACTGCTCCCAAACAGGAAACAGTCATTCAGTCTCATTCTTACACTTCATTGTTTGTCTGACTTCAGCAAACCAGCTACATTGGTTTTGTAACCAGAAGCAGGATAACTGTTTCCTCTCTTCTGTTTGTCTTCATGCTAAGATAAGCTAATTGGCTCCAGCTGCATATTTACCTCACAGACATGAGAGTGAGATGACTCTTCTCATCTATCAAATACAGCCAGTAAGCACATTTCCCCCAAATGTTGGGCTGTTACTGTAAGCCTGGTGCTCTTATTGCTAAGTAACAGGCAGACAAGCTTTTCCTCCCAGCATCAAGTCACAAAGCCTCCTGTAGCACCAGCGCTGGCAGCGGCCTTCAGTCCGGCCCGCTGGGAGATCCTGAATTGCTAAAAGGTGAAGGAGCAAAGAACCAAGAAATTAAGCTTCTCAGCAGCGGCGGCGGCGGCGGCGGCGCTACCTGGGCTCTATACATCAAAGGCTGAGCAGAAACCAGCAGGGACGTTTTTTCCTCCACTGGGGACTCTTTCAATGCCGCACCGCCTGGCAAATAGGCTGGAAGGTTCAGTGCATTAACCCACATGTTGACACTAGGCTGAGCATACGGAGTGATAGGGGGCTGCAGGGAATGACGTATGGCTCAGGTCTTTGAGGTGCAGTAAACATACATGCATGCATGCACAGGCAGAAAACACACCAGCATGTACTGCACGGGCACACACCACACACACACACACACACACACACACATATAAGGAAGCCCTTTTTTTCTCTGGCTGGTTAGTTTATCAGTGATTTTCTTCAAGGAGGATAATTCTCTAATGTCAACCTGGATTCACGGCTGTCAAGTGTAAATGAAAGTGATCCTTCTATGAGCTGCTGCCACGACGCAGCTGCACATGCATGTGAAGGAGAGCACGGAGAGGAACCCTCATTAGGGTGTTCAGCCTGAGGAAGAGCCACAGACACAACACAACCACGCCAACGGACAGGCACAGAAACAGAGACGCACTGTTTCCCGCAGGCGGGGAGGCGGCTCCTGCGGATGGAAACAGTAACAGCAAAACGAAAACAGAGGAACCTCCACAGCACCTGTGTAGACGACAGAGATGAAGAGATTGAGATCAGCGGCGGTGCAGCTCTGATCGGCGGCTATAAAAGCGGTCTTTAAAAAAAGGTTAACTGCATCAAGAATAGCCTGGTTTATTGACAGCTTTCAAATATGCTAATAAAATGTTGTAAATGAGTTTTTGTGGGGGGACAGTGATTAAAAACAGGACTCATTCCTGGGAAATCTTTGAAAATAAGAGCTAAAAACGGAAAGTTAAACCATAAAAACAGCTATTAACAGAAAAAAATCAAGGAGTTTAGTGACTGAGCCTTTGAAAACTGGGAATCAGTGACTTGGACTTCAGTTGGAGGCTGATCAGTGCTGTTTTCCATGAAGAGGAGTATGCGTGTGCAAGATACTGTCTGACATTATAAGCTTTATAAGTGCAGCCTTTTGCGCTCCCATTAGGTCATTAACATTACAGCACCTTCAAAACTTTGGCAAGAAGAAAAAAGGGAAAAGTCAAAGAAAAGCCCTCTTTTCCCTCTTTGCTCCCTCAAGGAAGTGCATGGAAAAAAAAAAAAGAAAAAAGAAAAAAGAAAAATCTCCTTCATCTCTGTAGGCAACCCAAATCCTCCAGTAGCTGCAGCCAAAAACTAAATTAAAAAGACCGGAGTGTTGTGGTGTTTAACAGGCGCAGCGCAGCGCAGAGAGGGATGGAAGTTCCCTCATGCTTAACAATTTGTTCCTCTGCTCTCTGCTGTTCGCAAGGATCAAACCCATTTAAAGCAACAACTTCACACACACACACACTCATGCATTAGCTCAAATATCAGCAATACAAACACCTATACTCTTTGTTTATTAAGCATCCCATGTGATGGTTCTTTGATTCGTTTAGGGTGAATTTTGCAGGTCGGACAGCGGTGAGGGAGGGGCCCAATAAAAGATGTTGGTTACTTTCAAGCTGTAAATGTTGAAACTTGGACTAAAACTGTGGGAAAAGTGAATTTTGTTCAAAATAACAAAGGCCTGGATTTGTATCTGCACAGGAACACTATATGTAAATTAATACTGTTTTTATATGCATTCTGTTTATTTCTCATGTTGCATGTTAAGATAATAATGGAAAACAGTTCCTGACCACAGACAGGTGAGTTCAGAGTCTCAGCAGTCAACAAAAGTCGTAACGATTTGCATTTGAATGATTAGGCCTAGTAAGTGATTTTCCAGTGTTTTATAGACCAGTTGTATTCCATTATTAAAAAAAAAAGAAAAAACTTTTATAGGGGATTGTGGAAAATCCTCTTGTTTGGTTTTTTTGCTCTCTTCTATTTTCCTTTAAAGTATATTCTCTGTCAAGTCTGCACTCCTGGACCCCAACAAGTCATTAATGAACACTGCGAACATCAAACCTGAAAGTTTTAAGTGTTGATAAGTTGCTAATAAATGAACTTTGATCCTGATCATCTGCAGAGTAACCTGACAGACTGTTGGACATTTAAATCTACAACGATGCATCAACTTTATGAGCTCATCATGATCATGAACCTGTTTCAACTGGGTGACAAACAGGCAGAATAGAGTTCAGAACGATCTGATGTGAATGAGTGAACGTGACTTCAGTGATTCTCTCACTCTTGATGTTCGTATGATGTTGAGATGAAAATACAGAAGAGTTTTCCTTTAACACTGGCTTCACCAAAGCTGTTCAGAATACAGGGAGGTGTTCAGCAGTGAGAGCTTAAAATGGCCAAACTGGACAAACATCTCCAGTCGAAGTATTCTCAGCATCGTTGAAAGTAAGAGATAATTTTTTATTCAGGAGACAGTGTTTGGACGGCACAGTACATGCTGAATTAAATGCACATATTTTATGAGGTGGTGGGAAACTTAACATCACACTCAGCAAGTCTGAATACTGCTGGAATGTCTTTTTTATTATGAAATAAAAACATAACGTACGCATTTTAGATTCTTGGTTTGTTGTGTTCTTTACGAGTAATTATCAAATGTAGACATCACAGCTATTAATGGTGAATTTTTGAAAGTTTGGGCCTCAGAGAGACTCCGGACTTTAGACTTTTCTCTTTAAGGTGTCGACCTGAAAAAGTTTAGAAACTCTTGAAGTCAAGTAGAAAATAAAAAAATGTTCAAATGGAAACATTTGAGCAACATTTTACTGAAGTGGGATACCTGGGTGAATGCAGTAAGTTATTCTCTACCATTAGTAACCACTTAAAACTCCTCATAAAGAGTTTATTATTATACAATGATACTGAATCAATTCAGCTAAATGAACAACCCAACTGTTTTCTTGCACAGACCGTCAAACACTATTTTCAGAGGGTCCCTGTGGGAAAAGAGTGCAGGAAGGAATTCATTCAGGTTTCCTGGGTCAGAGGTCAAAAGTGCCATTAATGAGCGCCACACATCTTGAGGCATTCGCTGAATGTGGGAACTCAACACACTGACTGCCAGACTCTGGAGTCTGTGTAGGAAACTAAAACGAAACAGTCTCTTTCAGCTGATGGGATAACACGACCATAATGAACATGAGAAACCACACGGCTGATGAAGTCATGCACTGAAGCCTCAGAGAGGCAGCGCACGCAGCCAAAGCATTAGCAAAGGCCTGAGCATGGAGGCGCAAACAGCTGTGATTAAACTGAGGGATGACGATCCTCCACAGTGACACAACCTCATTTGGTCTCCTGGTGGCCTGCATACCTCGGCTTCCAGCAGGCAAAATACCCCCCAGGGATCCTAAAATACACGGCAGGCCAGGCCTCGACCCGGCAAGCCGGCCAGCAAGCCAGCAAGCCAGCCAGCCGTGAGGTGGGGCAGCAGTCAGGGAGAGGGGGAGAGAGGAAGGGCCGGGGGGCAGAGCTGCAAGCCTGGACAAGCCAGTCAGCTCCGCGGGCCCCAGATGACAGTCAGACTGACAACGCAGCAGGAATGTTAACCTGTTAGGAGCTTTTCTCCGCGCGTCCGCCTGCAAGATAAATAGTTTTGGAGCAGCGATTCCCAAATGTCATCGGGCTAAATCAAGCAGGAGCGAAAGCTGACAAACGCACAGATTAAACACAGAGTCACATACGGTCGCCGTGTGCTTTTTCTGTGGCCAACTGCCTTTATTTAGCCATACTTCAGTCCTCACATCACTTCTAAATGAGTAGTGGGGTTAATTTGGGATTCATGGCTTGATCAGGCCATCCAGGTCATGGAGGTCATTATTCGCTCAAATACAAAGAAAATGACTGACACACAGTGGCCAGATGAAGTCACTACATCAGATATTTTTTAAAAAAAAAGACAGAGGGCGCAATTTGGTGTTTTATTCTGAGAGGGAAAAGTCATGAACTGCTCTCACAACACACATACAGTACTCACAGTTGTTCTGAGGAAACAATGAAGCAGATGATTGCAATCTAACATCTTCATACACTCTGGAATTGACTTCTCGTGACCATGTGCACACACAGCTGCTGCTCTAAATGACATGAATGTTTCTGGGGGGGGGGTTACAGCAGTCGAACAAGAGCAAAATCTTTCTTTATCAGCAGCCTCATCACCAAATAAACAACCAAAACACACACACTTGTTGACAACAAACTGGAATGAGGATAAATGAAGAGCGGTGACCTAAATAAGACGTCTAACAGCATGAAGCCTGATGAACGTTTCCAAAACTGGACCAGAAGATGAGAAACATAAACTGATGCTTCAAAATTTGTGTTTTTATTTGTAATAATTAACACTAGCGAGGCAACTGGCAACACTTTACTTAAACTGCCTTTATTTAGCTTTTATAAGCTTGATCATTTATCATAAATTAACCGTATATCTAGCGCTTAAATCTGTAACTATTTATGAGTCGGATTTTTTGACTCAGCATTTGGTCAATTCAGTACGATGCTGAAACTGAGGCTAATAAAGGGAAAAAGAAGATGGTGGACGGTTTATGACATCTTTCTGATGAAAAAAAAGGTTCTTAGATCCAACCGAGTAAGAAAGTACACACATGTAGTGAAAAGCTACTGGCCGACCTGATGAGTGACTAAAATAATTAAGGCTCAGTTCTTTGCTGTTTGGGTATTAAGACCACATACGCTGCTGCACCCAAAGGCCCTGCAACAAGAAGCTACTGCACCTCTGTTCATGATCTGCGTGAAAAAAAAGGAATCCTGATGCTTCAAACCACATTTTCAACGTTCAGATTCAAAAGTGCAAATGTTTCAGCTCGTCAAACTGACCACTACTGATCTGTATCGCACATACAGACATGCTGTGTAGATCTATGAGTCCTATGTAGTTGCTCCTCTGCAAACGCAGGAGGATGGAGGACCAAGAGTTCAGGGTTGTGGACGTTCATCATCGGAGTCTCGGGAAGATTCTGATGAAGAGGATCATGCTGATAAAGGTGAAGGAGACCAGGATGAGCATCAGCCACAGCAGCCAGTTAACGGACTTCTTGGTGTGCTGCTCCAAACGCTCCGACTCGGTCTTCAGCTTTTCGAAGTTCAGGTCTGCCTGACGCATCGACTGGCTCAGGGTCTGAAAAGGGGGAGGAAGAGGAACATCTGAGACAACTGCTCTAGTTTACCAGGGTTTAAGGGTTGGCTGTGAATTTATAAAACTTGTCGGATATAAATTTTACAAATATTTGTCCTATACTGCCCTCTTGTGGGCAGACTTTGCTAAGACAGGTTGCATCAGGAGGAACAGAAACACAAAACAAACATGAAAAGATGTGAAATATAAAAATATATGAGTGGAAATCTGACATTTCCTGGCCTGTTAAGGTTTAAGTCTGAAAAGTCTGGGGAATGAAAGCAACAAACTGATTAAAAATGAACTCTTAAACAAAAAGAACAAAAATTTCTACATTTATTCTTTTCAAACACTGATGTTGTTAATATGTCACAGAATCCGGATGCTTGTAAAGTGTTGGTTTGTTACCTGGTTGTCCTGTTTGATGATGTTCTGCGCTGCCAGAGTGTTGTTCTTCAGGTTTCGGGCCAGGTTGAGCATGTCATCAGCCAGCTTCTCCTGCAGGTTGTGGTGGTGCTGCAGGACGGCCTCCAGCTCTGCAGCAGACTGACGCTCATCCAGAGGAAAACCTCTGCACAAGACGGAACAGCCTGATTAAGATTTTAATTTAACTGTGGGCACGTAGCACAGACTCTTAACCACAGTCATGGAAAAAGTGATAAAAAAGTGACCTGAATGATCATAATAACAATGATAAACAGACACAAAGATGATCAAGCCTGAAGCTTTCAGCAGTCCTTACTGATATTTGCAGTCTTATGTGTGTATATATATATAAATAAATACAGCAGACTATAACTGTAGGTTTCCACACAATGGAGCTTGGCTTGACGCTCTCAATAATCCCCTCGTTATCATCCACAAAGACAAAAAAAAAATCCACAGGACGGCTCATAAAAGTTTAAACAGTTTACTTAAACAAAACAAGAAAAAGGTGATACAAAAAAATATCAACATTGTGCATTAAGCACCCGTGATATCCAAATACATTAACAACGAGGTAGCGAGGTCAAAAAACCGTGTGGCTCCACTCTCACCTTGCCCAACTGAATGACTCACTGACCTCACGGGAGCCTCAATTAAAGTAATTAAGGTGCGCAGCATCTCAAAAACACCAAACTCTTACTTGCTCCCATCCATTACAAATATTACATAGATTACATTTTTAACCATTTTAAACCATCCAAATGCATTTTAAATGATAAACTAACTACAGTATCATACAAATGAACTGAAAATACCTATAAATAGGCCTTTTAATCCCTTCCAAATCAATTAACTTATATTACTGTGAATTTTAACTGTATTTAAATTAACTTAAATTATCTATTAACCTTTTTTAACCAAAAATCAAAGAACTACATTTAGGCTCCTACAATAACAGACCTCAGATCTTTGAGACAAGACTTAATATGCAGAGCTTTACCTTCTTTTCCGAAGGTCTGTTTCCGATGTGCCTACAGAGAGGAGAGAAGGACATCACCTTCATTTAAAATCACTTTCAATGAGAAGACAAGCTTGTTAAAATAAAAGGTAGCATTTTTAATGCAGATACTAAATTCAGATAAATTAATTAGATAAATATTTCTTACCTTTGCCCGACAGCCCCTGTAAGGACACACATGAAGGAAACGTATTTATCGGCATGAATTTTTAAAATGTAGTTTGATAGTTTTACTTTAGGAGCCAAATAAAAATGATGTTGTAATACACATCATTTTCTAAATACTTCTTTACATGTATTGAATATATTACTAAAACAATATTTACATTATTATTTGTCAGGTGAATTACATTTTAAATCCAAGAAAATCAAGACAAAAATCAAAGAAAAGTGTCGAATGCAGTCCGGCACAGGGGGCTAAATGATATTTAAATGTTAAACTATCTGTAAGCTTTGTGCAACAGCTGATCAAAACAATGTCACCGTCCTCCATCAGCTGTTTCACTCTGCAGTGAGCTCTGCAGAGTGAACTCTCAACCTTATATCACAACTATTGCGTGTTCGAGCTCAACAAAGTGCATCTCATCCTACCGTGCCGAGCAGCTCGTCCCTCATCTCCCCGGTACACCGAGCCTTGGTCTGCATGTGCACAGTTTTAGTGGCAGGCATCCTCTCATTGGCTATTGTGGGTGTTCGCCCAGGGGCAAGGAACTGATTAGCTAAAGCTTTTTCTGTTGGTGAAGACTGTGAACGAGAACGTGGAAGTCACAAGATCAGAAAACTGCCTGAAGAGCAGAGAAACTCCATAACAAAAAAAAGAAAAGTCTGATTATTTCATGTTTTTACGTTTTTAGATCGAACAGTTTGAAAGTTAAAAACACAGAAAATGATCTCTGATTGAAATCCTGCCTTAACCATAATAACATATTCAGTGTCTATAGAAAAATATCTTGAAATTAAATTAGTAAAATTGCCACTAACCAGTTTCTCTGCCTCTAGAAGTCCTTTAAGAAAATCAACTTTTCTTGTATATTCAGTCTGAACCTCTGGTGTTGGTTTGCTGGAAAAGACACAAATTCTTAGTGAATAACAGCATCATCAACCTTTCTCTAAATTAAATGCTTAATGTTAATTGATTCAATTAATAAATCAATTTATTTTTTGGGAAGGATTTTTTGCGAGGATTTTTTTTCCAAAATTGTCTCACACAATAACAATAAATCAGTCAGCTGCGAAAATAATGTGCCGATTAATCAACAAAGGAAATAATAATCATTGGTTGCAGCTCTAATGGCTAAGGACGATGTTACCTCGGGCTTTTCCTCAGAGCTACCAGCATCTCCTCCAGAGCACCAACATACTGATGAGAGAAACACAAATAGTGATGCTAACATGTTAGAAAAAGTGTATATGATTCTGTAAGTTTGGTCTGGACTCTGGTATAACGATTCACTTTGTGTGTCTAATCTATTATGTCCTTACTTACCTTAATTTGTACAAACATATTTATTAGATTTTATTATATGATTTATCGAGGATTTTAATGTTATTTGTAGTTCAAATCTACTTTGTAACGTTTCTTGAATGTTTGCTGAGAAGTAACGCTAAGTTATTCCGTCATTTGTACTTCAAGCTAACTTAGCGATGTTAGCAAATAAAAATACAAGTCAGCTGCAACCCACTTTAAAGTTTTAACGTGTTGGAGAATAAAATACCAATGAAATGTACAAACTTAAGCCTTGTCACTGGTTTCAGTGACGACGTGGCTAATGGACCGAGCGGCTCACAGCTGCAGCGAACAACAACAACAGTCATGCTAACTTTAGCTAACGAAGATCCGAGAAAAAAAGACCTGTGCGAATAAATTTACCACAGGTTTGTTTTGTCCTACCTTTTCTAATCTCCACTCAGTTTCTCCTCGTTTCTCCGACGCTATGGACTCACAGCGAGACAATAATCTGATAAAATTAATTTCTAATCTAGAAGCCATGTTTGAAGATGACACACCGTCGCAGAATTATGACGACAAAGATCTCAGGGCGGAAATGGGCGGAGCCTCACGAAAGGCTGTCAAGCTAAAACGGTATAAGTTTAAATCCATTTAATAGACAGTTTTTAGTCTATATTTAACCCTAAGATCCAGAATTCTTTCTTTTATATGTAAACGATTTACTCAAAATGTTTTATATTAATCTTCTTTTCACCTAAACAAATATTAAAATAAATCATTAATGAGTGTAAAAGTCTTTCAATTGAAAATCATATTTCGTATTTTGCTCATATTGCCTGGGCCACTCATATGTTTGAGAAATGCTCTAAGTAATACCAGTAAACTAATATAAAGGGTATCCTGCAGAACATTAAAGATGATTTTAGATTAATCACTTTTTCTTAAGAGGTAATTGATTACTACATAATAACTACGCCCCCTGCATCTGTGAAACACTCTCAAAGTGATTTTAATCATTTTATTTAATTATACCTCTTAAGAGGAATATATTTCATTTTTAGTCCTCTCACCCTTGTATGACCTTTGCTGCACCTGCTTCTGATTAATGACACCTTTATCATTGTTATTACACCATTCCCAACACAGCTCCACCATTTTAAACCTGGACTGATGTCTGATCAGTCCGGGTTATGGAAAACACCTATATTAAATCAAGACTACTGAGGATTTCTGGGTGTCACAAGTCAAAAATTAAAACTAATAAAGCATATCTAACCTGATATTTTGTTAAGCCATTTCCTAATATATCTCAATAAAATAAATTAAGAGTTTTGTCTTGAATAAAAGAGTGTGTGGGTATATTTGTATATCAAGATGTACATCGCCCTGCTTGCTAGGAAAGTAAGATAATATAAACTTTAACTTGTTATCAAGATAGCTTCAAACATCTCCAGTGATTTTTCATATCAGTATCAACCTACTTGAGGTGTATATGCATTAACATATTTTTGTAGTTTTGGATGAGTTCTTTTGGTTCAACTGAGGCAAAGCAGAAAACAACTAATTCTTGGAGCTGGAACATACCTGTTGATCCTGATGAGTGGCGCCCTCTTGTGTTCTTCTCTAAATTTCATCCCATTTCTAATACACATTTATTTCCGCTTGCATGGAATGCATTTTGGAACAGTTTTTTTTTTGCTTCGTCTGTTTTCAACCAGATTGTAGTAAAATTCAGCATTTTCAAAAATGATTCTTTCTTGAGCGTTTAAGCTGGTTCAAAGGGCTGTTGATTGTCTTCACCTGCAGAAACCTGTCAAGCTAAGCATCACTTCGTACAGCAGACAGGCTTCATGGTTGTAATTACTTGTAGATATAAGATTAATTTTTGTTAAGACTTCTTTGACTGTCCTGTTTCAACACCTCAGACACAACCTCATATTAAGTCATGGCTACAGATTCACTTGAGACAGTGAAACCAAACCTTTAGTTTTGGCCACAGTTAGAAACATAATCTTCATCATTTGTTGTTAGTCGTTATAATCTTTAGCATAGGAAATTTGTAACGGAAGCCTGAATGTTGACCAAGAAATACTTTGATCCTGTGATTCTTTCTTTTGATTGAATGAAAATGAACATACGAACAATTCATATAAAACTATTTAAACTATTCAGGATTTCTTGTGTGACAGACTTATTCAGCTTCTCTTACAACACAAAGATGCAACTATGTGAAGTCATGAAAACTATAAGACCTACATAACATTCAGGTGTTGCTTCTGTGTCTAAATATATCATTTTTACCACAGAAATTAAATTTTAATTACCTTGTGAATGTGTTGTTACTACATTTGTAATGCTACTTGATATGTTGGTGAAACTTGGCAGTGTTTGCATGTGAAGTCTTTGTGGACGGACCTCACTGATTTGTTCCTGATCAAAACACACAGCACCAGACGTTACAAGCATCATGTTCTGTATTGTCATGTTAATACTAATAACCATTACAGTTCACGTCATTCAGTCCCAACCACACACTCTCTGTTACACATTACACATTAGAACATCGTCCTCATAATCCAGACAAACTAACAGACATCATTCAACAGCAGTCAGGAGGAACATTAGTATTACATTTCATACAAAGTTGGCCAAAGCTGTACTTCAGCAGAACCTGCTCATTCTGTTTACTTTGAACAGCAGGTAAGGTCCAGCTGAGTGAAGCCAAGTTTTGTTTTTTTTAGAAAAGGGGGAAGGTGAGTTCAAGGACTCTCAGGCTTTAAAGACATCATGGCACGGCTGTTGCATCAAGGCTTGGTTTGTGTTTTTTGTTGTTTCAGTGGAAAAAAGTGGCGTGTGCTGCTCCCATTTCCCTTTACTATACCAGGAAATGACTTCCTATCTGGGGTTTGTTGTGCAGTGGGTGGAGGGTAAAGGTGGAAAGACACCGTTGTTCATTGCAGCTGTGATGACGAGGCACCTATACAACAGTCCCATCGTGTAGGTCCTTGTTTCAAACATATCTGTGTCGGTTCAGTACAATAAACACAAAACTCTGGGACAAAGGTACCCTCTCTTTATCCCAAATGACCCTCCTTCTCTCCCTCCTCAACACTGTCCATAGGATAACATGAGAAATGAACTTTGTCAACTAACTGTACATTACCAAAGGCACTAGCTAATATTTTCATGAGCATGTCCATTTGCTATTAGGAGAACTAAGAAATGAAAAGTGCGGGTGGAACCTGCAATATTTCCTTGAATAAGCACAAATGTCTTTAAAAAAAAAAAAAAAACAGGAAAAAAAAAACCAAATTGCTGGTCCATCATCACGAGGCTGCAGAAAAAAAACAGGCCTCTGTCACAACTAAATTCATCAACAGCGACTACAATACATATTAAAATGGTAGAAAAGGTGCTTGGCAACATTATGTCCAGTTATTCTGACTGTCATGGAGGACAACCAGACTTTAGACACATTTGCAGTCCCTTGATTGGTTCTCATTGACAACAGCAACTGGAACGGCCTCGAATTTTTGCAGTTCCTGTTTAACTCTGTAGAAACTCATCACTCATTTTAATTCACATGTACAGGACGAGATCCTCTGATGTGATGCATTTTATTTCCTCTCCTGGCTCTTTTCAATCTGTCGTTCTCTGTTTGTCCTTTATATTCATTCCTGTCCTACTCAGAGGTCGTTGCCCATAATCCATTTCACCGTCTTATTTTGTTCTGTACTGGTCAGACATCATCGTCCATATAAGGTATGTCTGGGTCAGAAAAGCGTCTCTGGCCTTTAGAGGCTTGCGTGTCCTGGTGCTGGTTCTGGTGCTGAGAAGGGGGCGGCATTATGGAGATGGAGGTGGTGGAGGAGGAGGCGGAGGGAGGGCAGGAGGAAAAATGCAACAGCAGGTCACAGTCTGGGCTATCGATGTAGAGGGACTGGGTGCTGTCTTTACGGCGGCCCGGCTGCTCTTTTCTCCTGAAATACTTAAATGCTCGATTTCCAGGAGGGGTGTAAGCCTGAGGACTGAAGGCTGCAGACTGGGAAAGGACGCCCGGGGGGAGTTTAACTGTGTCTGGGATCACAGGGTTGCGGCGTTGCAGTGGATGCCTGGCGGAGGATTCAGAGGTTGAAGAAATGCAGCTGAACAAGGAGGAGGTGGAGCTAGCAGAGGCAAGGTTTGGTAGAGAGACACGTCCACTGGGGGCTTTGGGTCGCTGGGCCAGGTTGGGCGGTTTGGGTGGACAAACTGGCTTGTATCTCTTCAGCTGGGCACCACCTCGTCCTGCAAGAGAGGGAGGAAAGAGGAAGAGTTGAGGAAAAGAAAGAAAGAAAGATCATGCTTTTCATCAGAGCTATTTGTTGAATTCACAAAACAATCCTGAACTGGGGAAGTTCAATGGAAGATCATGCAACCATGTTATGAAAAAAGGGATGATCAGGCACGATTAGGTGAACATTTTATTGGAGATTCTGTGCCGAATGTTCATCAATTGATTTGTATTAAGTTTGAGCATGCTTCTGTGCCACACATGCATGTACGTGCATACATGGGTGTGCAGACATGTGCACACATACACACACACACAAACACACAAACACGGTTGCTGTTCCTCCAACCTGCTTTGTTACAGAGCAGACGTCGCAGCCCATCACCATCACTGGTCCAGACCTGCACCACAAAAGACAGGAAGGGCCCAACCCAGCGGCCCCGTGGTCTGGTCAGATACCCACAGGTGAGTGAAAGAAACAGGTGGTAGAAAGGCTAAACTGTATCTAAATACTGACCTTCAGGCTCCGAGCCGTGAACAGAGGAGCGCTGCTGCTCATCCAACAGACTCTCAGAGCTCAGTGACGCTTCAGAGTCCAAGTTCTCCTGGTCTGAACCAGGCTGCTCCATCTCCGGCAGTCTGCAGGCCAGGTCCTCTCTGCAGGGACACAAGATGAAAAGGTCATGATAGAAATCAAGAGGGTGGAGAAGAACGCCACACGCAGGTAGGAAATGACATCAGAAGCATCCTCACTTCTCCTGTTTGATGGACTTGATGCGTTCCACCAGGTTCTTCTCAGCCTCTGTGTCTGAGTCCAGAGGCTCGTTCTCAGGAACAACGCTGAGATCAGAACTGGCTTTCTCGTGCATCTGAAGAACACAGAACATCACACACTCAGACTTCATGGACTCACTTTGAAATGTTTATTATGTAATTACGATATATTCGCGTAATAATTACACAATAAACATAAACAGCCACATGATACACACGACTTTCACCCAAAGCTGAAAATGATTTTAGATGTTGTTAGTGAGTAAAAAAAGAAGATGCTGAACGGTTCATGCATCTGCACATCGTCTGTGAAACATAAGTCAACAGAATATGCTGTGATACAAAAGAAGCTAGCGAACCCGTTGACTTATAACAGTTAAAAAGAGCACTGCTGTGAGGAGTTTGGATAGAAGTTAAAAGACATATCAACATATTACAGAAACATTCGACACCCTACAATAAATTCACTGTTAGAACTTTAAAACCACTGACAGGTGAAGTGAATCACACCGATCCCTCCAATACAACATTCTGGTTGAGAACCTTGGGCTTCGGCATTCATGTGGATGCCACAGTTCTAGCAGCCCCCCCCCCAGCTGGACAATGTGCCCTGCAACAACACAAAATCTGCTCAGGAATGGCCCGAGGATCATGACAAAGAGCTCAAGGCTTTGGCCAGGCCTCAAAATTCCTCAAATCCCATTCCGATCAAGCATCTTTGGGATGTACTTGAACAAGTCCAACGTCCCACATGACTCCAAAGGTCCAACGTGCTGGTGCCAGACACCACAGGAACCCTCACAAGTTCTGCCTCCTTTCTGGATCTGAGAAATTTGGAGGCCTTTTTGATGCCTTGAGCTATGTCACATTCCTTGAGCCTTTTCTGAACCGTTTTTGAGGCCTGGGAGAGCGCGTCATCCTGCTGGGGGACAACAGGCAGTGCAGCTGACATGACGGGGGTCTGCAAACGTAGTGTGGTGGGGCGGTGCCACATAACAGCATCCACCTGAAGGACCCGGGGTTTCCAAGCAGAACTTTGCATTGTAAACAGATTATCAGTGTTATTCATTTCACTTGTTAGTGGCTTAAATGTTGTGACTGATTTACTGTAGAACACAACTTTCAAGGTTTGTAATCTTCTTTCAAAAAAAAAAAAAAAAGACAGGAAGACATATGCATGACCACAATCACGCTTTGTAAGTCACATGACTGTCTTTAATGTTTTCCCAAAAGAAAACACACTGTAAGTATTATTACAACACCAACCCAGAACCATCTTGTCCTCTGATAAAAAAGAACAAGAATAACTGCAAACAGCGACATGCAAACTACAAACAGTTAGTAAGAAGGAGTAAACAGAAAAGAAAGATTAAAAAAAAAAACCCAAAAAAACAGCCAGAGCACCACCCACATCTACCATGCCATGCACGGGCGCTGCTACACGGCACCCTGCTACGCACTACATTCACTACATCTACTGTAGTTGGAGAACTCGGCATACATACCACCACTCCTTTGTAAGGAGCTGAGAACCTGAGAGGTAAATGCCAGAAGTGCTAAGGAGAGACAAGGGACATCGGCCATGTTACCCATGTGACCTCAGAACAACAGTATCTGACACTGGGATCATTGTACGATGCTGGAATCTTTACTAGCTAGTAAAGCTCTGTCTGTAATAAGACATTATTGATAATGTATTTTTTAAATGATCAATTCCTCTTGTTTATATCCAGGCAGGAAGCTGTGCAACAATCTAAAAGTTGATGTTGCCGCCATGGTTCGGACACCACACCTGACATCCAGAGCGAGGCAGGTTTCATTTCTCACCGTGTTCTGTCTCTTGAGTTTGAGCTGGTTAACGGCCAGAGCCTCTGCATACTCCAGCTGTTCAATCTCATCCATCTTCTCGTTGTAGAGTCTGATCTGCTCATTGATGAGCATTTCCACACACCTGAAGAGGGGAGGAGGGGGCAAGAGGTCAAACAACGTGTGCAGACTCACAGTTTGCTTTTTTAGAATAAAGGGTTGGTTGATGTGGTGAAAAAGCAAATTTTGCTTTATCTGCACTCATGAAAGTCTTACGTGGTTGTCTTGGCAACATCTTTCATGCTGAGCAGTGGGTCGGCGCTGTCTGGGCAGCGCAAGATACACGGGGCAAAAACTATGGCCAACGAGTTGGGAGACATGCGGTTGTGAGCCTCAACTTTACACACCCTGCAAGAGAATTGGTTGCATATGAACATGTAGTTTAGTTGTAACCTCATAATCCAAGTGATAACACAACCACTAAGGTAATTAGAATATAGTTTGTATGTTCATAATAATAAAAGAAAGCCAGAAAGCCACAATGACAGAATTCCTACCGGACGAGGTGAAACACGAGTCGCTCCAAAGTGCTGAAGTTTGCTGGAGGAAGCTCTTCCAGCACTTTGTATATGGCATGAAGTTGTTCCTGCTTTTCTGGCAGTTCTACCAAGAGAAGAAACACATTATTGATGAAACCTTGTATTTCTGATGGTTTTTTTTAACGCCTCAGTTTATTTTTTAATCAAGACAGATGGATGTTTTCCATCTTAATGTCACATTTTAGTTTAACTTTACTACAAGCCGCAGACAAACAAACACACAAACAAACACTATCATATCAACTTCAGCAGTCTACAAGCTGGCTGCAGATAAGAGACACGCTGAAAGAAAACACCAGCAAAGACTGTCTCCTGTAAGGTGCTGCCCCCTGGTGGGGAATGTTTTCCTCACCCACTGCATGCAGGAAGTCATTGTAATGGGTGAAGGTCATGAGTGGATCTGGTAGCTCTCTCAGCCACTGTTTCACCAGGCCCGTCACTGTGTGGATGGGATGGTCCTCAAGGCAAACCAGGTGGGGGTCTGAATACATTAACAGAAAATCATTAAAGGAGCCATAGCAAGGTTTAATGTATGTTTACCTGCACAGTTGTCCTAAATGGAAATAGAAGGTGTCTAACCGGTCTCTAGCCGCTGGTGCAGCTCTTTCATACGGTTGGCGGAGCCAGACTTGCGGTAAATGCCCTCGGTGTAGAGGCCGTGCATCTCCACATGCTCCAGCATCATCTCCAGCACCATGGGTACTGGGTTCTTATCATTGACCAGGTGACACACACGCACCCCGAAGTGCTGACCGACAGATTCGTCATCACTCTGTGGATTCAGACACACAACAGCTGTCAGTGAGACGTTTACTTATTCAGTCTATTCCCCACCACAACATCTGTGGAAAACACACATTCTTCACTGTGATAAAATTTATCATTTGATGTTTAAATACAGCAACAAATAAATATTAATAAAGCTTTCAGTATTTAGTGGGAAATTTGTAAGAATCATACGAGGCAGAATATAACGAGATTAAAGCTAACTACTGCTTACTGTACTCTTTCATGTTGCTCACTTTGGTTGTAGCTAGTAACTCCTGTTAGTTTGTTAGCTCAGTTAGCTCTACAGCTAATGGCTATAATATCTGATCAGGCTGCCTGTACTGAGCTAACAGCAGACAGTCAAACACAGCCAAACTAGAACAAAGCGCGATGAGAGCCAGGGTCCTGCTTTGATTCACACTTAGCTTCTGTTCCACTGGCTCCAGTGCTCTCTATGATTTCTCTCAGAGGGTCATTTTCAGTCTTTTTGAAAATCTAGAACGTGATAGTTCATATGTTTGTTTTATCTTATTTTATCCTATTTTATCTTATCTTATCTTATCTTATCTGTCTTATCTGTACTTACTAGTACAATTTAAATCCCCTCATAATTAAAGCAAAGAAATAAAACATGTTCAGTCGTTATCAAAAGCTACAGCTTCCACCAGTACTGTTACAGTCATTTATGTCACAATGCAGACAGAGAAAGCACAGTTACCTTCTTTTAGACCTTAAAGAAGGTCCAGTTAAGTCTGCTGGAGAAGAGGCCAGCTTACAGTAGGACAACTCTCTATAATCTGCTGTGTGAAGCCCAGTCTAACTCCAAACCCCTATAAAGCACTGGCAAATCAGCCAAACCCATAACATCTAAAAACAATATCATACCTTCTTTGCACAGAAGGTGTTGCAGTCAGTGACAATTTTACAGAGGCACTTCTTGTGGCACACCATTTTACAATCTGTAAAACAAGATTAAACGTTTCATCAGTCAATTAATCATTTTATTGTATGTTAGGCTATCAGATTTATTTTCAAAATGTCAACACAATAAAACACTCACAGCTGCACATGTAGGCCTTCTCCATGCCCCAGATGTAAGAACTGCACTGGTCACATGACTGCATGATGCTGACCTGATAATTGACGAAACTATGATCCAGAGGACTCTCCATCTGATCAGAAAAACAGTCATTCAATTAGAAATCATCATCTATATTAAACTACAAATCATCATTAAATTACAATGAAAATATTCAAAAGAATTATGCAAAAAACTGAGGTCGGTTTCATCTTTGCATACTTACACTTTTATCTTTTTTCCTCCTTTTCTTTCTCGCCTTAGTAGGCTGAAAAAATAAACAAAGCATGAGCATGGATACTTTTTTTTTATTTTTGGATTTATTAGACTGAATAATAATGAATCTCAGTGTTTTACCTTTGCAGGCTCAGCCTCCTCCTTCTTCATCTCTCCTCTGATGAAGCCGTCCAGCACCGACTGGAAGAGGTTGACCACAAGTTGGACTTCTCCCTTCTGCTTCTCGCCGGCCAGGTGGATCACTTTGTTCTGGTAGCCTGTCATCAGCCCTTTGTAGCCAATCGTGGGTTTCTGGTGAAGTTCAGAGCGCAGGACAGAAAAATGAGGAAGATGAGAGGGTGGAGAGGAAGACCTTTAATCAGTGTGTATTGTGTGTGTGTGTGCGTGTGAGCGTAATGTGCCTGCTGATAGACTCACTGGCAGAGAATACATGGCTTTGATCGTCTCTCTGAACTGCATGGTGGCTGTAACAAAGATGGCCTCTGTGGCCGACAGAGACTTCCCTCTGGAGCGGAAATCATTGACCTGTGAGGGAAAACAAAAATATGCATCAAGGTCAAAACAGTGAAATTTTTCATAAAGTCTTCATGATTCTAGTCCCTTTTCTCTTACCTGGTTGCCTAGAAACTCATCGAGGTGTCTCAGCTCATTGGCGTTGGTGATTTCTCTATCCAGCGAGGCGTTCCACTGTTCAGACACCCGCGTGGCACGACTGATCTTGATGGTCGGGTTGCGGCTTAAACTCTTACCGGCACGGTCTCCAGCAGGCTGGGTAGCGGGTCGAGCTGGATGTCCGGATGTTGGGGCTGAAAATGAGGGAGAGCGTTTATATGCTTAACAAAAACAAAGTACTATATGTATATAAATACATATTGCAGGAGAGAAAGGTGAATGATGGACACACAGATCACTTCTCCACTCCTTTTAAACCTCTCATGTAGAATGTACAGTGATAATAAGCACCATGGAGGTAAAAAAACCTGGAGAGTTATTCTGTTAGCACTGAGCCTGATCCTGCACGAGCTGCTGTTTTCTCAAAAAGCAAACAGTAAGATTAGTTCAGGCCTGAGAATATTAGTGATAATACACCTGTGTTTTCTTTGCATTTCTCATTTCATGCGCCGTGATCACAGTGGACAGCAGCTGTCCAGCAGCTGTAGTGCAGTTTGTTTGATGTCAACAATAGATCTCAAAATAGTCACAAAATGATTTTTATTGATGACAAAATCTAATCTATTTGCTTGTTTTTTTTTCGGTGAATTACACAGCACTTTCATTCTTACCGGCTTTGGGCAAGTGAGACTCAGAAAACACCATCACATTAAAGGAATAAAGTTAATCTCCTCGCTGCAGTGAATCTCATTATTCCTCTGAAACCTAACAAGGACTCCCATCCCCTGCTTGGATTATCTACCTTCCCCTCCTGTTGGCTTTTCGTTGAGCATCTGAGCGAGTGTCAGCTCTCCGTTGTCTGGAGTCTGGGCCTCTTTGTGTGGTCGTTTTTTCAAGATCTTGCTGAAGAAACCACCTGACCTGCAGGACACAGAAACATACAAAGAATATTCATAAACCTTGTGATGCAAAAGTGTTTTAAACTATTAAATAACTTATAGTAGCAGATTAATGTTCACGCTGGATTCAGGGAAGTGTGGATTTATCGTGTTGCTTTGCTTTGTGTTCATCACACGCCTGTCTGGAACTCCCAAGTTTGTTTTTGTTTTTTGGCAACGGATGATTAAGGTAAACAACAAACAGCGCCGATGTTCAAAACCCTAAAAGAGACTATTTTTAAACTGCCACATATTCAAGCTCTGCTCCAGTGGTGTCGCCATAGCAACAACACAAATGAAAAACAAAGCAATCCACCCGATGCCCTCGCCTGATAAAAACTCTGGCCCTGTCACTGAGCCTTAAGCGTACGTTTCTGGCACATAAACCCATTCAGGGGAAATTCAGTTTCGAGGAATTTCCGGCTGTGAATGTGCAACGCCACACAAGAAGCCGAGCATAGTTTGATTACACAAGGCACAGAGTTTTCCCATGAACAGGCTGACTTGAACTGACATGATCAGAAGAAATTGAGGATGATTCACTGTGAAGCGGCTTTATTTTAAGCATGTATCCTCTGCCTAACGTCGGCCATGTTGCCTTGTGCTTTACATGTTTCAGTCATTTCCTTTTCAACGGGCCAGTGCAGTGCAGTACCTGTCTGGTGTGGATGGGATGGAGGGTCCAGAGTCCTGGTGGCCATCTTGCTGTTTTCTTCTGATGGAACTTCCCTTTGAGCCATCACAATGGCTTTCTGAGGGGGAAGTCAGCTGCAGAACAGAAATCAGTTTACAAAATGGTGAGATATGTGCAGAAACAATGAGCTAGAACCTGTTTGTCAGCTCAGGATGTCAGGATGAATGTGCGATGTAAAATGTCAGCTGTCAGAAGTTTATTGCAGCTTCTGACAGCTGACTACAACTTATGACCATTAAATTCACCTCTCTGGCTGAAATAGCACCGGCCCCTTCAGAACACGGAGACACACTGTCAAGTGACGAGGAGGCTGTTTCACTCCTGCAGATGAATAGAAAAAAAAAAGATGAATGAGATACAAATCCATTTATGAAATGATTCTTGTGCTTTAGCACTAACATTTGGATGGTTTTTCAGATCACATTAACAACATTATGCTGGAGAAAGTCGTCTGACACTTCTCAGACTAAAGTTATGATATCGACAAGAACAAATGTTCAAAGAAAGTTGCTACTTGTTAGAAAAGAAACATGAGGGTGGATCTGAGAACATGACCAGCACAAAAGACTCACAGGGGTTGTTTGTTCCTCCTTTCCTCCCTGTTGTGAGAGTGAGGAGGGCTGGTGCCTTCAGAGTGCTCTCCTTCACTCCTCCACCCCCTCCACTTCTCAGGCTTCTCCTTAATTGCTCCAGGACGCCGTTGCAGGTTTACTGCTCCACCACTCTCACTGTGTCCATTTCTCTCAGGCGCAGCATCGGCGGGCTGCAGGGCCAATGTGGATGGACGAACAGGACCAGGAGATCCTTTTGCATCCTTCTTCCCTCCTTTGTCTTCCTTCATTTTCCAGGCAACAAAGGTGTACTGGTCCAGCTCCTTGCTGTCTGCTCGCTCTTTTAGCTTAGAACTCTCCTGGTTTTTGCTCTTTGGAGGGGATGTTTCATCCTTGCTGAGGGCTGAGGAGGCCCGTTCAGTCTCTCTCTGGTTGTGCTCGAGCCCTCTTCGTCTCCTCTGCTCTCTTTTCTCCTGACTCCTGGATGATGGGCCCTTGCTAATAGCTGGAGCTCGTACTCTCTTTTGTTCAGCATTGGAAGGTGCAGAGGTATCACTTGTGGCCTGTCTGTCCAGCTCTTCACCTGGAGATGTGGGTCTGTGTGCGTCGGAGGTGACCTCATCAGAAGGCTGAACAGGTTTTGAATCTGACTCTCCTAGTGTTTGGATTTCCAAGTCCTCATCCTCTTCTCTCTCATCCAGCTGGGGTCCAGCCTCAGCCAGGGTACCGTTGGTGTCCAAATCTAATTCCCCATCCTCCAGCTCTTCATCCTTAGCTTGTTCATCATCTGTATGTGAGCTCGTATTAACTTTTCCGTCCTCTGTCTCCTGGACAGGGAGGTTGTCATCCAGCATCTCCTCTGTGACCAGCTCTATATCTGGATCCTCTCTGGTCTGAGGCTCGCTTGAAAGGGTTTTCTCGGCTTCCTGCACTTTCCTCGCTGCCTCTTCCTCCTCTGCTATTCTCCTTGACTTCTCCTCTTCTGCTTTTCTCTTTGCTTCTTCTTCTTCCAGCCTCCTCCTTTCTTGCTCTTCCTCCTCTGCTTTTCTCCTGGCTTCCTCCTCTTCCTCCCTCCTCCTTCTTTCCTCTTCTTCTGCCCTCTTTTGAGCTTCTTTTTCTTCTTCCTCCTTCTTTTGTTTCTCCTCACGTATGGACTGGCACCTGTAATACACAAAACATTAATAAGACATTTTAAGAACCTTGTGTGGACTTTGCAGCAGGACTTTTTAGAGTTCCTGTGTTGTTACCTCCTGCGTGCTGAGTGTCCTCTGACCAGGGCTTGGATCTTGGTGGCCCCCTGTCTTCTCCGCTGGTTCTCTGACCTCTGTCTGTGTCCTCTCCACACAGCCTGGATCAGAGTGGCTGCCCGTCGCCTTTGTTCCTCCTTGCAGTACCTGCGCCATGAACGCTGAACAGAAAAACAGGGAAGAGGACTTGACACACTGCTAATATACTTTACTCCTATTCCACATAAAATGGAAATATATATATAAAGAAAATAATATCCTGACAATGACGGCCCTGAAAGTAGCTGCTACATCTCTGTTTACCTGAATCAAGGTGGCTGCCTGTCTCATGTCCACAAACTCTTTCCTCTGCAGACGAGCTCTGAACCAGCGCTGGAGGAAGATGATCTTACGCATCACGTCTTTGTGCAGCGTGTCCTGCAGCTGCTGTCGCTCCAGCTCCTTCAGGAACACCTGAATGAGGAGAACACCAGAATTAACACGCACATAGGAGACCAGAGCAAATGCAGACATGGAACTGGGTTCACAAAGTGTGGAGTAAAAATAAAACTCAGGAGCATTGACATAATTTTAGTGGTGTACCTTGGTTTTGCCTATCTGGTACGTAGTGGGGTCCAGGCCCATCTTCTTCTCAAGCAACACTGTGATGTCCTCCTTAAAAGCAGTGGTGTTCTTTGGCAGCAAAACCCTGAACTGCTCTACAAACTCCTGCAGGCGCATGAAAACAAAGATTTTACAAATAAGAAGATAGCAGACTGTTCAAAAGTGTGCTATGTGGTAGAGATGAACAGTCAAAATCTAATGATAAATATTAAACAGTGGGATGAAGTGTGGAGTGAGTAGAGTAACTTTAAAGTACCTGGAATGTGTACTTGGCTCCGTAGCCTGACCTCCTGATGCGAACAGTTTCCAGCATTCCTGTGTATCGTAGCTGCTGAACCACCAAGGCCTCATCAAGATGCATCTCCCTCTGCTCGTACACAAATACACAAGAGGTGCATTCAGTTCTACTTTTTGACTCCGTCATCAGTATAATTGAGAATTGTATTATTGACCAGGATAGAATGCTTTGTATTTCAGATATTTTTAAAAAAAATATCTATCTGAGTCCCAAAAATGAACCGTGCAACAGGGAAATAGGTTTCTTTAACAGAACAATATGAAATTTGTTTTCACTGCATCAATTATTTCCTCTTATAACACTGAAAGAGAACATCAGTATTCATTTGACAGTAAACAGAAGATATTAAAAAAACAATTACAAATTCAAAACAATTCGAAATAACAGTCTTACCTTCTCAGCATTGGAGCGGATGCAGCGAATGAAGAAAGGCTCTGCTCTGTTCAGAGTCTCCAAGAGTTTGGTCAGGGAGGTCTGAAGAAAATGAGGAAAAATGAGAAAAAAAAATTAGGTTTGCTGAATGTTGCGGATCACTGCTGAGGTGTGTCTGGCTTTTCTGTGTGTATGACATCGAACATGTTGTGGTTAATGTTACCTGAAACTGGGCACTGATGCTGGGGGGCTTTTTCTTCTTGTGCAGGTGCAGCAGAGACTTGGTAGTGCGATCGTGCAACGTCAGGCTCACAATGAACTTCAAGGAACGAGAATCCAGCAAACTCTGCACAGCAGTAATACAGTTAATTCATCGTTATGATTCTAGTGATATGATGATAATAATTAAACCCCATCAACCATGTTGTCGTAGAGGCTTAAAACGTATATTCTCTTAATCTGCCCCAAAAACTGAAGGTCTTTACTCAGGTTTACCTTGGGGATGACCTGCCTCTGTTTGGTGCTCTTCTGTTTCCTGTGAAAGAAAAGACACAGGGTGACTCACAGGGACTAAAGCTAACAGTCTGCTGCAGGAGGATGGAACTAGTAGTGGATGGAGTGTGTGAGGCCGGGTTAGTACAGACGGTGACTTCTTCATGCGCTGTCAGTCAGTGATGAAATCAAGTGTTGCACCTGAAAAATGGGTTGAATAACGAGCACAAACAAGGCATCGATGATGAGAGGGTGACGAGGAGGAGACCAGGGGAAGAAAGGGGGGGTTTGCTGCAGGAGATGGGATGTAAGCCTGAACAATCAGCCCAGCAGAGATTAATCAAATACAGACAGACATGCTCTCTTACTATCATCACTACACAAAAGGGTCCAAAATGTGTGATCACGTTCCCCTTGTGATCAAAACTTGCTATACATTCTAACATGCTGCAAGGCGGATGGAGCATATTTTCACAAGGTGTTCCCGAAGACCTCACATGCCTGCACAGTCTACTGATGATGTTCATGCTGGATCGGTATTCAAGGCATTTCAGCTTTGGCCTTCAAGAGAACTAGATAGTATCTACAAATGTAATCAATAATTTAATGTCTCCTGATGAAGCAGGAGTTTCAGATGTTTTTATTCAGATCAGAGGAGATAATATGATAATAATCCATCAAAAAAAGTGGCTATAACTTCTTTTATGGCAAAAAGTAGTTGGTCAAAATAAATTTAGGATCGTAAACCTTATTCTTGAAAAAATTTTTTTTAAAGGAGCATGTTCTGTCTGAGCCAACTACACTGGACTGATCTAGAGAAGAGCTGATGCCAGGTCTGTCTGCAGACTCACTGGAGGATGTGTCGAGGGAAGCGGAGGCGACCCCAGGACTGCAGCAGCTTACGCGGGTCCTCCCCATCCAGCTGCAATTTCTTTATGGAGCTGATGATCTCTGCATGCATGTCTCTAATCACACCCACACACACATCCAGTGTGCAGAGGGTAGGAGAGAGAGAATGGAGGGGGGGAAAAAAACGACAAAAGGAGGAAGGAAAAGGGAAAAAAAAATGTAAAGCGGGGCGTAGGAGAACACCAGTTGGGACACCTTAGAAGAAAACACACCACCGCAGTTACCCAAGACAAGAACACACATTGCAAGATGGTTGGGTGCCTGTTATCGAGAGGAACTTCATGCTCTGCTCATCCATGAAGACTGAGCCTCAAAGTGTCATCTTCCATCATTTATTCTCTGTACATGAAAACCAACAGATACACTAGACAACCCAACCATGCTGCCATATCCTTTTTAAGAACAGACAAACCAACACACACACTGGAACACGCACACATGCGTGTGCATTCACACACACACACACACACAGAGACTGAGGCATGTAGGGGTTGTATTTACACCCATATCCCTGCAACTGTGGTAGTTAACATGCAGAGCTGAGCTGTCGTTCAGCGTGGCTGGCCATCTGTTTCCATGCTGGGGATGTTACTGGCTGTGTGGCTGTAAGTTGTTACTGGTGAGGCTGTTGGAGTCATGGTTCTTTCACTGGGACTGGTGTTACACTGGACACTGGGTCTGGTGAGGTTAATATGGGAACATTTCTGTGTCCCAGAGCGAGTCCATGCAATACTTTTCGATACTTACCAGGACTGACCATGAAGAGAGAGGTCAGGCAGTGAAGGAATGGGCAACATATGCTGTAAAATGAGTCACAATGAATCTGACCTCTACACCTCAGTGTCTGCAGATCTGCTTGAGGCTGGATGATTTAATAATGGCAACAATGTGCTGAGGGGGTTCAGCTCAGTTCAGGTACTTGTCTCTTAAAAAAACAACCCAGTAATTTTAGATCTGAAGGCAGGGGGTGCAAGGTCAAGACTCAGAGGGCCCACAGTACAAAAGTATTCTTCATGGTTTGGTTTCATTCTGAGAAAGTGCTCCCAGTTCTTTTTGTCTATTTGCCTTGGGGCCTCTGCATGCGTATAAATACATACGTGCTTCCAACTGCTCCGCAGTTGTTATAAGTAATCTGGGTGGCTAATCAGAGTAGGCCAGAGCAAACGCCTTCCTGTGCTCCATTTCAAAAATAATAAACGTGAGGAAGGAGAGAGATTATCACAGTTACAGTAAAAGATGGGGATTACGATGAGGGAAGAGAGGGAGTGCAAGGTAAAGGGCAACTTGTGCTGTCGGTCGTTCAAATTCCTTTTTTTATCTTTAAGAGAGCAGACGTTGTAACATCCAACAAGTCCAATTGTCTCTGATAAAACCTACTTGTACAATGGTTTGGATTGAATCGCATTAAATAGTATATTTAATATGAAATTCAAGAATTGTTTTTTAGATGGGAGCAGACTCAGAAAAAAAGGAGCAAACCAGTGTCTATTACCCAAAACAAAACATTTCTTTCACGCCTGACTTCATGTCTTCATTCCTTCCTCCTGTCCACCAAATTCACTTACTTCTTACTCTCATAGCTAGCAAAGATGTCTTCAAAGGCCTCTAGAGGGCGCTCCTCTGAGTGATCAAAGTAGAAATCGAGCACAGACGCTCGTCTGTGGAGGGGAGAGGAGAGAACCGCACACACTGGAGTCACCAAATGAGGAAAGGATATGGTTGACTGAGATGAGGTGAAGGAGGATTCATCTGTCAGGGCGACGCTGAAAGCTTTGGCTTTTTGCATTTAATTGTGGATTCAATTCAGGTCTATTAGAGTAACTCGGCTGAATAGAGTCTGACATTTACCCTCCTCATCTCATGCAGCACCACAGGATAAATGTGGAGGTCCACAGTTCACCAACCATCTAAAACCCTTTCTGCACCTTTAACACGGAGCTCCAAACCAAGATGTGTCTTTTCATGTAGTTTTAAGTAGAGGAAAGGTTGCAGCGTCACGAGGTCTGTATATCACGTAGATCCTATTTTAATCAGTCTATGTTTCATGAAAGAAATGTTACCGAGTACAAAATAAAAAAAGGACCAACAGTCTACCTCCACGTCCACAGGGGCTATGGTAGACACAGTCCTCCAGAGGAAACAGACCCCACAGTTAGAAAACCAGTCCAAACACAAGCAAGACAGTGAGAGTGAGACATGTTTCTTAGTTTTATGTTTATAATACACATTACTTACTTGTACATTCTGTCAATTGGGGCATTGGATCGCTTAAGCTCTCCTAAAGGAGTTCTGTTGACTGGACGGACAACACCTGAAACAAACAAAACCACAAACGCACAGTTTGTATGAATTATTAATAAATGAAACTACTTATTATTATAAGAAGGCTTTCAAGTGGAATAAAGGCTGATCAATGTCACATGTCTGCAGCAGTTTTTGTTGTTTTGTTTTTTTCTTAACTTTATTTAAGCTTGTTAATCCACATAAAAAGGCTCCTGCGTCAAAGGGCTCTGTCTAAGAGCACAAAAATAGTCTGAAGGATTGAGATTGCACGGAAAATGTTAAAATCTCCTAAAGCCTCACATTTCTCTATATTCCTCTTTGTGCTGATCTTAGAGGCTAATTACAGAGCAGAGAGACTGTAGCCCTCTAAGGTTGTGGTTTAAGCTACACACAGGAGTAAAGGCAGATACCAGATGATACGTTTGTGTTTATACTTTAATCCATCTACTTTTACTTCATCCACTTATAATGAAACCATGGTACTTTTATGTTTCATTAATGCAACCCTTTACAGTAATTCTGACTAATACAGACTAAAAACAAGAACATCCTTTTTCCAGAAAGCTATAAATAAAAAAACCCCATGAACTAAGAAATCATGTGAACCCCTGAAATTTAAAGGTTATGTCATCCAAGAGGTCTGACATTGATAACATACCTGCAGTTTTGGAGGCCCAGGACCGCCCAGCTTCGTTAAAAGCAGCGATGCCTCTGATGGTGGCGCGCAGGATGCCCCAGCGAAACATGGCCACTGGGTCCATGCCGATGAGCTGCCGCACGTATGCACGGTCACTACTCCGCAATAATGCTACGATGTCTGGACGCATGTGGTCTGTGTTCTTCTCCCGGAAATCCTGGTGAATTTGAACGCATCAGGAATATTACAAACTGCACCATCAGGTCATATCCAAGTGTAACTAAGTTGAATTCAAAGCCTTTTGCTTATGTTGACTGATGTTTTCTGTGTTCACTGTACTTACTTTGATTTGATATTTGACTTTCCCAGCAAAGTGTCGAATGACGAAGGCCGGCTCCAAGACCGGTGTGGGGACAAAGTATTTGTTACCCTGGTGCTGCTGCTTGAATTTGGCTAATAACGTCTCATCTGTGGCGTGGGGAAAGCTGGAGTAGTAGCACAGAGAAAGAGAGAAAGAGGACCGAAGAAGTATGAATAGCAAGAGAGGAGAAGAGATTAACTGACAGCTTCAGCTCAATCAAAACAAACTTCATTCCTACTTGCAGCTGAAAGACATGAGTGAAGCCATATTTTGCTCTTGTTCTTACTTGCTCTCCTCATCCAGCAGGTAGAGCAAACCTGTGGGCTTCTTGCTGATGAGGTGAATACAGCCCACGTTGTCTGTGTAGTCAATGTTGTGCCAGGTGATTCCCTCTGCTTGATACTCCTCCTGAATGAGGCGGGAGAAAACGTTTCGGTAATCGAGTTCATTGGTGAAATCATGTCACTCGATTTCACAGTCAGGTCTTTGATGCAAAAATACTTTAAAACATCCGGTATGGATGCAGTTTTTATATGGTTTGTGCTAAAATGATGCAGAACTACACTGTTTTCCAAATGTTTGAATGAATAAGAGAAACTGGAACTCTGACTCGTCACCCTGATCTCTAAAGGACAGGAATAACCAGCATGAAGTAGCGTGCAACTTTTTTCTTCTTTTAGAGCTGAAGGAATGCTTTGATGAGTCACCATTCAAACAGTCATTATAAACACAGAGCAGAAAAGAGAGTTTAAGATTGAATCACTGGAGCAAGTCTGCTGATGGTGCGTCATGTGAAAAGATTCAGGGGGTGCTCGGATGAAATAAGACCACTCACCTGCTCCAGATTGAAGATGTGGTGGTTGAAATAATACTGCAGCTGCTCATTTGCATAGTTGATGCAGAACTGCTCGAAGCTGTTGGTCTCAAAGTCCTCAAAGCCAAAAATGTCCAGGACACCAATGGACAGACACTGGAAAATCAGAGCATGAACATCAACTGAAGACTAATAAGGAGCAGGACGAGAAATGTGTAACGATCATCACCCCAAAAATACAATACATTAAAAAAAGAAGAGTCTCTGTTTTTGTGTGTGTGTGTGTCTTACTGGGATGGATTCTTCCATATCTTTCTTGTTAAGCAGTGCATGATTGATGCGCAGGACGATCCAGTCAAACAAGGCACTGTACAGCGATTTGGCCATGGAGTCTCTGGCTGTGATGGCCTGGTGTGAGAAAGAGGAAACGATGCATCTTTTGAAAACGACAATAAACAGAACATAACAAGCAAAGGTGCATTTTATACTTTGCTTTGGAATCAGATTACAGCACAACAAAGAACTGGCAGAGGCAAAAGTGAATGGAGGCTCACAGATAAAAGAGGAAAGAGGAAAGAAAACAAAGAGAAAGGGTGTGGAGCACATTGAAGTTCAACCTTACACACTGACAGAAAGAAGAAATCGACTGTAGGTGTGGTATCAATGAAGAATCAAAAAGGCACAAAGAAGAAGCAGAAACATAAAACCACCAATTAGTGTGCAGCTGGACAGTATTTAAGTAATGACAGGTTGCAGAGATGTCCTCATGAGGGGTGTCTACCTCAGAGTGACTGTAGGGGAGGATCAGCTTGTCATTGACTGTCACCGTCTTCCTCTTCGTCAGCGCCTCGACCAGCAGCTCCTCTTTGACCTGAGAGGGAACGCACAGAGGTTAATGCTGGCAGTCACAGACACAGTGAAGCACTGAGCCACACAAAAACAAGCACACGTTACCTTCAGCAGGTCAGAGAGCGTAGCCAGGACCTCCGGTGGCCCCACGTCTAACACCTCATCTCTGCCTGTTGACTTCTTCCAGTACGTCACGTTGCCCAGATACAGGATGGCCGAAAGCACAGAAAAGATCCTGCAATACAGTCACAATACAGTCTTGTGACAAATGCATGCTGGGACAATGCTTCAGAAATTGTCGTGTTATCTGTTTATGCTCCATAACAAGTGAACTAAATAGAGGCATTGTATAGAGCTGCATCTGTACACTGTCTCTGCTGGATTAGCCTATTAAATGCAGCTATTTTTGTGCTGTTGGTGCCCTTGAAAGTGTCTTTGTTGCATTTTATATTTTTGGCAATGTGACTCATTGCTTCGACCAAAATAAACTCTATTCTCATGACTGCACGAAAAGAAAAAAATGCTTCAGGATCTGATTTTCAACATGGTCCATTTAACATTATTACTCTTTTCCTGCATCTCACACACTCAACATGGAGCATGTTTACTGATTTACTTACTGTTTTTTAGTGGCGGGAAGAAAGCCAACCATCTCCATCGCCTGCTGCAGCCTTTCAAAGTCATGACGTAGATCTTCCTCATCTTCTATCTTAAAGTTTTGCTACAGGGAAAGATAAACAATTGGCAGAAATGTAAAAAAAAGATGAGAAAAAGACAGAAAAAAATGGACACAAACGTGAAGAAGGGAGGTGAATAAAAAGAAGGGTGAGAAAAGAAAGTGAAAGAGAGAACAAAGATAGCTTCATTAACATGCAGGACACAAGTTGGCAGTAAGGAGGGAGTGTGTATAGCAGCTCATTCAGAAACCTGACAGTCTCCATGAATGCAGGACCCACTCACAGTGAGTTACTGTGTTACCTTTAAGGTCAAATCACACACATGGGGGCTGTTTATAGGAAATGGATACGCTATAAGCTGCTGCATGTTTAGTGCTGTACTGTACCTGCTTGAGGTAGAAGTAGTCTTCAGGCGGCAGCAACTTGAACTCCTTCCTCTCCTCCTCTGAAGCTCCCAACAACAGGTAGTAAAACACGTGATAGTTCCTGGACAAACAGCACTCATCATTCTTAATGCCTGTATACACTGGACTCACTCCAGGCTATTATTGGTTTAAGATTTCCTCTAAACTGCTCTTCAAAAAGGATAAAATCGTTTTAATGTGCAACCACGATTTGTTTGCTTTATTATCTGGTGAGCAGATGTCAGTGGATATGACTTCATGTTTATGGTAACAAATAAGTGTTTGGTGATAAACCGAGAGTCAACAGACTGTAAAAAACCAACAGAGAGAAGCCAATGAATGAGGCTCTGTGGCTGATATCAGTTTTCCATTTGTGCTAACATTGGGCAGGCAGGTAGATGGACAGGCAGCAAAGCATTGCCGTAAAAGCAACAGAGTAATGAGTTTCCACACTTATCACGAAGAAGCAATGACATCATACAGTAGTCACTCCCTGACTAGACGAGCCAGATGTACTGTCAACAGCAACTGTAGGCTAGGTGATTAACAGCACACTGTGCAGGGTGCTAGTAGCCTGAAGGTCACAGAGGCGGGCTTAAAGTGGAAAGTGACTACATTTCTAAAACTAGCTGGGAAAATCTGTACAGGATATGTGAGATAGTAACGCTTCTCCCACTCGAAAACAGCTACAGTATACTTATACACAACTGATGCAACCAAGCTTCACAGTGGTAAACTGTGGTAAACTGTGGTTTTACAGACTGACGGGTTAGATGAGTCCTTGTGTGCATCTTTATCCGTATCTTTATCTTGTGTAGGACCAAAGAGTCTTCCTGTCTCATCATTTTATCTACAATCAATATGAAACGGCTTCAACTAACAGTAAACAAATTGTGTGAGTCTCTTATTGCACATGAATTCCTCTATAACACGTACATATTGCTGCAAATCAAATAAGAGCGAAGGATTTGCTCACTCCTCCAACACCCTGACTGCATTTTAGGTTGCCAAATATTTGTTTGAATATTAGTCACACAAGTCAGATGATTAGTCTGGTCATCAGTGAATGTCACAGTGAGTAAGAAAGGCCTGGAATGAAGAGTGAGGCAGACTTTCTCAGGAAAATCACTTTTTCATTCATCCTTTCTCGTTTGTTCATATAGCAACAGTTCGATGGAGGTCACATTAAAAAGAGGCTAAACCTATTTTTTTAAATGAGCTGTCACATTCAAAGTGTAAAGCTCCACCAGGTGACCACACTATAGATTATATGTCCACTTATAGACACAGCTAATACTTCTGTTAACATACATACAATACACAATGAAGCATTTAGGTAGCTAATATATGAATCCACAACGTCTAAACGAAAGAGTACATATATGTAGGTGTTTAAGTGTTTAGGCAGAGAGACACGTAGAGTCTTCAGCTGAACTTTACATTCAAACATCAAAAGCTCTGTTGAAGGTCAGTCGGGGTGATGGGTCAAGACCCCTCCTGTCCCTCCTCACCTCTCATTCTTCTCTCGAGACACCAGACGAGACTTTTCCAAGAGATACTTCTCCACCACAGCCCTATAGGACAGAGTGTACGGGGGGGGGTGGAGGTCGAAGGCGACATGAAAAAAGAGGAAGAAGAAAGTTAAGGGTGAATCACTTAACACTAAAGGTCATACTGCTCTGCCTGTGTGCGCATGTGTGGGTTTTCAGGTCATGTGTGAAAGTGGCTTGATAATGAGAAATGAGCAGGAAGGGGAAGTGAGGAAACATGGTCAGAACAATGAATAATATAAAACTTAAAAAAAGATGAAATGCAACACAAAATGCACAACACAGCAACAAACACACAACAACAACCAGGCAACTTTTTTATATTGTATTGTATAGCATAGCTGCTCAGAGGAGACTGGAAGGCTACTGCAGGAGCAGAGGTATGCTGTGAGACCACTGCAGTCATGAGACATGCAATTGTAAAAGCACTGGTATTTAGCCACTACACCAGGCCAAGGCCATAAACTTGTCTAAATCAGATTTTATAAGCAAGAGTTGTTTTTTCTATAGCCAGGCAAAAACAACACTGACGCCAGTCCTCATGGCTCACTAAGAATAGAGCAGTGCTGTGAGAAACATGGTACTGACAATCCATTAAACCTGCAGCCAAAACTATGGATGGATCAACTAAGCACAAACTCATACTTCTACTATATAAACATGTTAGGTTGATTTCCCTTTTCCTCTTTCTTGAAATATTTTGCAATCCAACCTTTGCACAAAAAGTTACATTGAAGCTGTAAATGTGTCTCTGCATATGTGTTTTAACATTGACAGGACAGAGCACTTATCAGTAACTGATAAGGATTGAAAACAGACTCTCCTTTGAACCAGGCCCAGCCAGATGCAGGCATCCAGGATAAATATAGGCTCAAAAGCTTTTAAAGCATCTATGAATTTATACACAAATGCATTCCACGCAGGCTTTTATTGTTTAATGTCCAGTATTTCAAGTTGTACAGGTAATGGTGAACAGGTGAACCAGTTTCACCCCCGAAATTAGGTCAAGTGCAAGTAAATGGTGCAGATGTGCAACCTCTCTCGTATTTTGTAATGTTATGTTTGCATGCGTATACACTTTGAGCATTTAAACCTGGTGATGAATGAATCTAAATGGACCACCAAAGGAGACAACACAAGAATTTGATGGCTTCCTTTATGTTGGAATGAGCTCTTGTCTGTTCATGTGAACTGATCTAATGAAGAACAGGACATGTCTGCGGTCAACCGAGCCCCTTTCAAAAAGTACAGAGGGACCGACTGATGTGTTTGCTACGCAGCATGTCTGTCAGCATGTGCCAAACATGTAAGAGAAGTCTCCACACATACGTACAGAAACATACATACAACACATGTTTGTGCTCTGACACACCACCCCCTTTTTACACATCATCTATAGTGTTTGTTCCTTTTCATCGCTCTGTACCATCTTGTTCAGAGCCCAGTGAGGGTGGATTATCACGGGCAGAGAACCACAGGGAGAGCTTAAAAATATCCCGTCTGTCAGTTAGTCAGCCCGCTCAGAAAGCAGAGAAGAGTGGAACAGCAGCCTTCCCTTTGTTAATCTCTTCTATTGACTGTGTGAATGGCTGCCACTGGAGATGGAGAGATAGACAGGCAGCCTTTGTTAGGTCTTCAGAGCAGAGCTGCGGCATTACTCTGAGTCCAACATTTTCCTGATGTGAAGCAAAAGGCTGCACTAGAATGTCAACTATGCAAAATGTTTTAGTTTGACCACATTCATACATTTTGTCCTTGTCTAAGTTGGTTCACTTTGTGGACCAGAAAAGCACCAGCCAGCTAAAATCAACAATCTTGATTGGATTACAGACTCTTCTCAGGATAAGCAATTCAATAGGGCATGATGAGACCTGGAGCCATTAGGGGATAATCAGGTTGGGGATGCCCATTTACTGTGGAGCTGAGCAGCTGTCGCCACAGGCATTTACATGTTTCAAATCAAATTTTACTTCCAGTCCAAAGCTTTTGTATAAACAACAGCGGCAGAAATCTATTAGCCTATTAGGCTTTAGTCTGAATATTGTGCAGAATATTCTTTGCAGCCCCTCGGTGTTTGACTCCATCATGACTATGGCAGAACATGTTGACATTTTTTAAGCAGCTGTTCCCCTCTCCTGACGAAAAATTGAGGAAGTGACACAAACAGACTTTGATGCAGCTCTTAACCAGAGTCTGACTGCTGAGAATAAGGAAGGACATGCTGGTGGTTGCAAGTTTCAGTCCATGCACACACAAAAGACACACACAAACACACAAACACACACACACAAACGCACACATATGCACAGTGGAGGACCCACATGACCAGTCATAAAAAGAGCAAAGAGGAAGATGTTAGGAGAGGTTGAGGCCCCGATGACAAGCTACAGGAAGAAGATAGAGAACTAAAAAACAATGACTGAAATGTACAGTGTGTTTTTTGTGCCGCAGATCAAGGCAGCAAGGCCCAAATTGGCTTTTTATGAAGTCTTCTTGAGTATGACTGAGAGCAAAGATGCACAGATACAAAATTATACACACACATGTATCTGCTGTTAATTACTCACCCTCTGACCACTCCACTCTCTAAGTAGTTGACTTGGATGAATTTACCGAAGCGACTGGAGTTGTTGTTGTGAGCTGTCTTGGCATTCCCAAAGGCCTAACAGAGACGACAGGGGAGGAGAGAAACACAGGGAGCAGTCAAGGGTGTGAAGTCAAAAACATGCTGTACATTACCAACGCTAACAGCTTCTCAAGATTACAGTAAGATTGGTATTGCCATGTTCTTCAATTATACATATCTATTCAGCAATAAAGAAAATTTCAAACGCTTAGATGGGAAAAAATTAAAGATCAACTCTTTAGATATGTGCACTGGAAACTTGTGCTTTGGAGACCATATCAGGCTTGATTTTCAGATTTGAATCGGACACACTGGCTGATCTGCTGTAGTTCCCACTCATGCACCAAAAATTTTTATTCTCATCCAGCTCATTGTTGATGTTATGAAACTCAGATATGACTTCTGCTGAGTTTTAGTCCTTACATGGAAGTGCTATTAGGTACAAAACACACACTGGGGGTGTACCTTCAAGGCAGCTCATCAATCAGAACCTTCACTGAAATCAACAACAACAATAAAAAACAACACAAAATCACCATAGTAACGGAGAAACTAGAAAGTCAAGGGGTTAAATGTGGTTTTTAAACAGCAGCTGAGACTGCAGAAGGGGTGAAGACCGTGTGTGTGCGTGTGTTTGTATACAGTATGTCAGGATTCTACAGAGGGGGTGAGCATCTGCAGCTTGTTGTCCTCTCTTGCCCTCTCTCTCTCCCTATCCATCTTTTTTTTTCTTCTCCTTTTTTCCCCTCAGTCAAGACCTTTTCCCTCATTTTCTTTTTCACTTTGTGCACGTGTGTGTTTGTGTGTGCATGTGAAAGTGAGAGACAGCATAGGTCAGCAATGATAAATGAGGTTGGAGCTGCCGATCGGCGCTGCAGTGTCAAACCGCAGACAGAGACGGAGAGAACCAAAATTTCTCCTCAGGATTTAGGCTGTTACTGACCCAGCCAAGGGCACACAAAGCCCAGCCACCATCCCTCCTTGAGGGGCCCTGTTTATTGCATTGATACGGTAACAGAATAGCACTCTTTTTTTTTTCATGATGCACATGCTCACATGGTTACAGACAGACACGCACACACACACACACACTCAACAAAACACCACCGCAGGGGAAGTTGATTCAGTGCATGTTAAATAGGAGCCACATTGTATCCTCCAAAGAAGTTGCAGGGTGAATTTGATACAGTGGTTTTAGAGCTGATTAGAGTTGGGTAGCACACACAACATGTGCCCAGCTATCCTTGTTGGGACCTTGCATGGACTTTCAGTCAACCTGGACAATCTAATCCAAACCCTAACACACATCTTAACTATAAACAGTTCACACTCAGCCCTAACCTTTCACTGGAACCTCAGAAATTATCTTCACCTGCATTAGTTCTCGGGTTTGGTCCCCATGAGGACAACAAGTCCTGACAAGCTTGGTTTTTATACCAGAAAAGTTTCTCAATAGGTAACCGGCACATGGGAAAAAGCATTTTCAGTACTTTTGTCAAACCTGCCAGCCACATCTTATGCCTTTTTTTTAATCTAATTCAAACTTTTTTCTTTTTGCTGGTGCAATTTTTGTCCCCGCCTTAATTTTACAGCGAACTAACCATGAAACTTTAGCACAGTTTTAAAAGCTTCATGACACCTGAGGGTAGTATGAGGCAAGAGTGGTTGCTTGTTTATGGATGATGAAAGACAAGCAGTTGTCTCTTATCCGTGACCAAAATTACGCTCAGCCTAAACTCTACTTGCACAGACAAGCAACCTACCCTCCCACTTACCGGGCCCTTTCTGTGTTGAATGTATGTATGTGTATGGACTAATTTAAACATAGTGGTATTATTTTGTACATCCTGAGATGTAGGGATTGATTGCCAATATGTAATGTATAATTTGTACATTTATTTATAAAGGTTTTGCATGTGTTTACAATGTAAATTTGCCACCACATCTGTTCCAGGGTTTGAGGCTCAGTAAGTGTGTGGGGCTCTGGGGGTAATATTCCAGCATCTCACTACTCAATGCTGCCCACTGTGCCTAAAACTTTTCTGATCACCTCTACTCCTCGAACCTTGCAGCCAAGAGCAAAAAGCCCTGGGAAATCTCTGCAAAGCCCAGGCTGCTGCACCACGGAGGGAATGCTAAACATGTCACAGCATCTTTTGTATTTAACCTTGCCCATGAGCTGACAATCTGATTTGCCTGAGGGCTCAGCAGGTACGGGGATACGGGCCGAGAGCTCCCATTTTCATGGAAAAAACGTGGTCTAATTTGTGTTCTTATGTAATAAAGGTTGCTCTCGATGAGTTTATGGAAGGAAAACAAGAAAGAGAAAGTGAAAAGGAAATAAAAGAAAGTAGGAGATGCAAAAAGCAGGGCTTTCTGCAGTGTGTACATGTCTGCATGTTGCAGGCGTGTGCATCCAGTGATAATTTCACACACACTATCTTAACTGATTCCTTTATCTTGAGAACAAGCTTCTCTTGCAGTCTGTTCCCTGTACATTTCCATTTCAACAGAGCCTGACTTACCCAAATAAAGTCTCACATCCCCATTCAGCCCCCTCACACACACAAACACACACACACAAACACATATACACAAAAGCACATATACACAAACTTCTCCTTACAAACCAAACTAGGGGAGTGTCTCTAAAAAAGGGCAGTTTATGAGTTGTTTGTCTCAACAAGCAAGTGTAACAGATATGAGACAGTAGAAATTATATACTTCATAAAGGTATTTAATGTCAGGTCTAGTACGTGCTTGCACAAACATGAGTAATCTGCGCAAAGACGCTCTGATGTTTTATACAAGATTAAATGTTTATGGAAACAACAAATCTAAATTTGTTGCTAACTCCCTTTCTGAGTCAACATGCTCTCCCAACTCTCCGTTCATTCACTGTGTTAACTGTGATGATATGATATGAAAGAAAAACAGCGTGTAGCATTCTTTGCACAAGTTTAACATGCACATGAAAAGCAAATTTAAAAAAGAGAGAAACTTTTTTTGTAATCAGTAGAAACTTAAAGCAAAGAGTTATTGCTATGACACTGCATCCTTTAAAACCATTCAAAAGAGCTTCGGTTAAACGTTTCCACAGGCGCTGCCAAGGCCCTGACACTGACACCTCACTACAGCATGGATACACTCACAAAAGGACTCTAAATAGTCCAACTGCCACAAAGACAGTTCCCACATTCTCAGAGGGCAACGGCAGGGGCTAGTGCACAAATTCACCAACCTACTAGATAGACATGCTCACTTATTCAGCTCACTTATTCACCCACAACTATATCAGTCACGTCCTTTAAGCCCAACTCAACTTTATATACTCTTCAATTACAGGTTTTACTTAAGGACCTAGCAGCAAGGTAATGAACTATATAATCACTGGTAGCTGCAATGTTGAGAAAAAACACCACTACTTGGTACTTAGTAAGAAAATAATCACTGTTTGTTGTCGTGCATGAATGTTAAAAGTGCTTTGGTGAGATCACATGATGTTGGTGGTGACAGAATATCACCACGTCTGTACAGAGTTCCTCCTTTATTGCTTTGCCTCGCTTCAAGCTGCCACTATATCCTACCGACTACACTTAAACCCCTCTAGCTTATCTCACCAGAACTGGTAACAATGAATTGATTCTTTGAGACACAATAACAGCATCAGTTGCACTCAGAGGAGCTTCAGTTCAACAACAGTGTTCCAGTGAACGCTGGTATGCTGCACCACTTCATGAACTGACAACACTGAGGTCAGAAACAAAGAGTGTGTGTAAACTCGTCGTTCCTTGTCTTGAACAGAGTAACGTGACTCTTCTCTGATATAGTGGTAATGGATTACTGTTCATTAAAATAATATGAACGACAATTTCACACTGCAGATCATTTACACCAAGGGATCTCAGTGCTAAATGATCAGGACATTAAAATAAAAGTGAAATCAAATGACAATTACTTGAGTACAAAGCAAAAAAAATTTGCTCGCTCTTGTTTGAAAAATGTGTGATTTGCTGTTTTTCTCTGCTACAAATCATCTTAAATTGAGCAAACCAATTTGATGATGTTACTTCGGGCCGAGAAACTGAAATGTAAATTTCTCACCATTTTTGATCAACTTAACAACTGATGATGAAAATGTTTAGCTGTAGGCCATTTACAGATTTTAGTACAGATTGCATATACTGAGGTTGTATGTATAGTTTCTATAAGTATGTTTCAGTCTTGAAAACAATCATGATTGTATTAAACAAATTATATGAGTCATCATATTACAGCTACGACTAAAGTGGAACACGGTCTATTTTATATTGGATGACAACAGAGTGGAAATAAAGTGGTGGTAATGGTGGTTAAGAGAGAAAAAAATGTAATTGCTTCAGTGTGCAATGGTTGATTGTAACAGATGATCTTTATTATTAGCAAAGGCTGAAAAGCAGATCAGACACTTCCATGCACTAACTTTAAGTTAAATGCCATGCTATGCATAGTCATACAGGGGATTAACAGAATAACGTAAAAATGTAAAGAGAGCTAACTGTTATGACTCTCCATGCTATCACAATTACAAAAGCAACATGATACAAAGCCCAGAAGGGAAAATCCTTTACTTCAGTTTGGTAATCAGCTAAATAAACATCTATTTTTAATTTTTAGGGGCATCAAATACTGATACACACACAGAAGCAAATACTAAATGAACTGACAAACAATCCAAACCAACCAACAATTTTGTTATCCATAACCCCCCAGACTACCTCTGAACCACCTACTGTGCAATTCTCACTATTTAAATGTGCAATATCACACTGAACATGCTGTGCACCTTTTTAATTTCATACTGTATATATAACCTATTTTTTATCTTATTTATTTTCTTTTTTTGTGTCTTTTTTATTCTATGTATAGGTTTGCACTGATGGAGCTGCTCTTAATCTCATTGTGCATGTGTATAGTTACAATAAAGGCATTCTATTCTATTCTATTCTATTCAATTCTATTCTATTCTATTCTATTCTATTCTATTCTACACTGTGGTTATCCCAGTTGGACCTTTGAGAACAGACCTTTGAGACCTCTAAGAATAATGATCACTCACAAATAGCTCTGGGGGACCCTGACGACCCTAACAACTGTCGTTCTCGATTGGGCTCATGTGACTCCAACTACTCTAACAACTCTAACAACTCCAAACGACTCCAAAAGACTGTCGTGACAACAGAATGGAGCACTACCTGAGCCACACCTATGAGCACTAACGATCGTTAGACACCATTGTCCCTTGGAACACCTCCACAGAGGTTAAAAACCAGGGATCTCCACCAGCCAGTCAGACAGGCCTAGCCTAGTCTGATGAGC